>WYDF02056747.1:0-11897 GCA_009867245.2 Adranes taylori
GCTATCAGCTTACCAAAATTCTAAAAGCATTCCATTAATTACCAGTTCCAGGCTGAAGAGGATGATAAATCCTAAAAACAAACTCACCAATCTCTCAACAATATACAATCCCAACAGTAAAACAAAAAAAAAGTTGTAATTAATGTTTCACCAAAAATCGCGACATTAATCTCTGATAATTAACTGAGATTCAAATCCTTTAAAAAGTCTGATTAAAGCTATCATATGCACTCAGATTAATTAAAATTGACCTCTGTCACATTTCAAAAATGGTTGACTTATTCACTGCCAAAATAATATCTCACGGCCCTTTCTATATGTCTCTCTCTTTCACCGACGTACGCGCGTTCAGAGTACGCTGTGTTTTCGTTGTCTCGTTGATAGATTTGTAGGTACTTTACCCTATTCTTTTAATGTTATCGATGAGAAACGGATAATTACAGTTTTAGTAATTTCAATGATTTACAAAGAAATTTGAGAACAATTTCCAGGTACATTCTAACTTATGAACGAAACTAAATACGACTTTAACCCGTAACAAAGTACATAATATATTTTTCTGCTTTTTTTAACATAACAAATCATTTTGTTAGCAAATAAGATATGATTTTTCATATCCCCGGTACAGCCTAGACCCAATTTCTGTCCACCATTGCTACTAAATCGTCCGTCCAACTAGTAGGTGAGCATCCTTTGGATCTGAACGTTGTTCTGGAGCGCTACAAGATGCGGCGTATTCAACGGTCAACTGTCATGTGCGCCACGTGTCCTACCCATTGTCAATGTCGCTGCGTTCTTAATTATGTGCATGAATTCAGTGAGCTGTCGCAATCTTCTCATTTCCGATTCTGTCATGGAAGAGTACTGGTAGCATCGATCTCTCCAGAACTCGCAAAGTCTGCCAGAATTGTTTCGCAATGAACGCATCAAGAACCTTAATAACCCTTCTCCTCAGCTTCTTAATAACTATTCTCTTTAATCTCAAACATTTTTATCTAATCATTATAAAAAGTTTAACTAATCATTACAAAATAAAGCTCAATTTTACAAAAATTGTCCAGCTGAGGTTAATTCTTCTTTTGAAGTTAGCGCCATGATTTTCTCTGCAGAGTCTAAAGGATAACCAGGTAGATGTAATGGATTATTTGCTCCAGCAACTCACAATCGGTTGAAACGTTCACTTCATTAGTGCGCATGACCTTGAATTACTGCAGTTTGATTTGTAAGTCCAGTGTTTGAGAAGCAGCGTTGATTGAGTGCGTCCATCATAAACGCAGTTCAGCCGCGCAATTACTCGCAGATGGTTCACATATTAACCATCAATTGCAATATCTTTTTGATGCAATCTCTTGCAGTCCATGTACGTGGTGCCTAGCTCTCTCGTACATGCGTCGTATAAGGTTAAAATATGTCGGGACCCGATTCTGATTTTATTGCCCGTAGTAGGTGCCAGATCTCGAAGGCGTTGAAAACTTTCCTATAGACTATTATGAGTATATTACATTCCATTGCTTCTTTAAATCAATATGTGTACCGCTTATATATAACCTTATATATTAAATCGTCTGCGGAATCCCTTTGTTCGATTGGTTGACAGAAATCAATTTGATTTGATAAGTACTAGTTTGATTGTTGTGACTATTTGATTGTTTTAACGTAGAGTTAAAGGTAATGCGTCAATAATTCTCAATGTCAGTTGGTCTCTTTGTAGACTCCCATTCTGCGTCACGCCAGGCATCAGGTATATTTGTTTTTTGTAGACACTTGTTTAGCGGTACCAAGATAGCTTTCAGTTATGCCTCGCCATCTATTTTAATAATTTCCACTTGGATTTTGTTTTTTCTCAATTTTAATTTTCTTCAGAGCCAAAGGATTACTGGGATTTCTTCTGATCCAATATTTAGAACAAAGATTGGAATATCCGTGTTAGGAAGAGCGGTTTCAACAAAACGGTACAGATTTACATAAAAAATTTACAATTGACATCAAGAATTTCTTTTCCGTACTAGACAACTTCTCCTTGTTGATTTTTTTGTTTGTGGATCTTTCTTCTCCTCTTCATTTGCGTTTTATTAACGATTTTCACCTCGGAATTTTCTTGAATAGTTTTAATCACTTTTCTTATGACCGTACGGAGAATTTATGCCATTAGGAAACAGCGGTGTGTCTAGTAATATTTGCTTTCGCTCTTCCAACAGACGAGGCACTCATGCTGAATTTTCATAGTCGCAATGGAGCTCTTGAGCAGATTGCTTTCATAACTGTGTCCAAATGTTTGAATATTTTTGTGAAAAAGTACATTTATCTCCGGTATATTTAACTCCTCCACTGGTTGAAACTTCCGCTTAAAAAAATCAATTTCCGTGTCCTGCAGTGCTTGGGCTCTCGGAAATCGACCTGATTTCTTTGTCTCCAATTTTATGTTATGTGTCATTCATGTCCTCACAAGTCTGTGGTCGCTTCGAATATCGAAAGGAATTAGCACACTGACATTTTGGCACAATTGTTTTGCTGGCACACAAAATTTGTGTCTGTCAGACAATACATCAAAGTGTAAATAGGGTTCTTAGCATACAGATATAAGAAATTCTTCAAATTTCTGTATATTATTGGGCTACCCCTTTAAGAGCAATTGCAGTTACTCGGAATCTTGTGCATCTGGACTCAATTTCAAATATGCATGTCAAATCCAATCAATTATGTAATAAAATTATTAGTAAATTATTAAATTTGCTCATCATTAAATTTTTTAAATACGATATACCATTTGGGGATTTGCGCAAATCAGAAAATGTAAAAAATTGTCCTAACGTAATAAACCAAACAATAAATAAATCAGCTTTATGGAGCACACATGAAAAAAGGCATAGGATCTTTCGAAAAATACAAGTGCGTATGGTGATGCTAAACAACGGGTACTCCATTAACACACAAATCTTTTACGAATAAGGAGATATAAAAAATTAAGTCGAAATAAAGTGCGCTTTAAGAGAATGAAAATTTCACAAGTGAAGATTAGTCAGACAATATTAATATAAAGAATGCTTTCTATATTTATTCTGACTTCATACTGCTACAAATATATTACAATTAATATTAAATAAAGTATAATCTTAAAAATATTGTGTTACTATATTCTAATTTTTTATTGTACCATTTTAATTAAATATGGTAACTTTTTGGTAATAATGTATATAAAATCAGTCGACTCGACAGAAATTCCAATTGAAGTACTTACTAACATATGGTCCACTAAAACTTACAGAAATCCTAAACTTTCTTTTGACCAAATAAATCTTTCTTTTGAGAAAAAGGACGCATAAGGAACATCGTCTTGGATAACACAAGATCTCTTTGTACACTCCCACGTGCAGTCAATATAGATGCATATAATTACTACACCAACCCATATTTAGGAATGTTTAGCAAAAAAATTATTATTACTGTCAGATAAATTACTGTCTAAATTACTAATGATACGTGAAGAAAACCATTAGGAGGGACAAAAGATCATATAACAACCAAATGAACAAGGATGCCATAGAAAACAACTGTAATATGTGAGTTCTGCGCTCGAGTGTATCAAAAGAGAAGATGATAATTCATAAGATGAAGAATGACCAAAGAGAGACTACTGTAGAGAAGAACGAGGTCACAGAGATCATCCAGAACTTCTACCAAAGACTAGCGAACATGGAGAACTACTGACCCATCAGATTGCTATCCATATTCTACAAGCTATTAACCAAAATTATAACAAACCGGCTTACCCAGAAATTCAACTTATACCAGCCTGTCGAACAACCTGGATTTAGGAAAGGATTCAGCACGCCTGATCACATACAAACACTGCGCATACTGATCGAAAAGTGTAATGAGTATGATATTCCTCTGGTATTTGTGGACTATCAAATAGCCTTTGACTCGGTCAAAACTTGGGCGGTGCTTGAAACGATGGATAAGGCCCGCATCGACTCCTGGTATCCAAACCTGATTAAATACATCTGCGAATAAGCTACGTTAAGAGTCAGGATGGAAGAGGACTGGATGACAGGAAACGTCAAAATCAAGAGAGGTGTCCGACAGGACGACACCATCTCGCCCAAACTCTTCACCTTGGCACTGGAGGACGTATTCAAAAACATGTACTGGGAGCAAAATGGTATTCATGGCAACGGGAATCATCATAATCACCTCCGCCTTGCTAATGATATCGTTCTCATCAGCGGTGACGCGGGTGAACTCGAGGTTATGCTACAGGAATTAAAAGAAGCCTCCCAAGCAGTAGGTCTAAAAACGAACCTACAAAAAACAAAAATTATGAGCCCGAATGACATAGAGGTTGTAATTGACAATCAAATGTAAATTGAAATGGCAGTGGGCGGGTCACGTGGCGAGAGATCTTGATGTAATGGGGACCATGGGAGTTAAAAAGAAGCAGCAGTCGACCACAGACAAGATGGCAAAAGGACATCCAGCGTCACGCGGGGAAAAACTGAATATTGACTGCACAGGAGAGAACAACGTGGAAACAAATGGAAGAGACCTATGTTCAGGACTGGATGCTTACAAGCTGAAGAAGAAAGAATACTGACCAGAGATATCATTTTTAGTGTACAATGAGGAAGCTCATCACAAGTGACCCTTTTGACATTGGAGGCCACCACGGACCCGTTTTCACATTAACATATTAGATCCGTTCAGACCATACGCCCTAATTCTCCTTTCCATCCAGATAGGTATTGGCGGATTAGGGGTTTGGATGGCCACTTTTGTTAGGATGAGCACTTTGAAATAGTTACAAAACTATTTAATTATTGTCTAGTTAGTCCTCGGACTTCTTGCTCATCATACTTTCTTTTCATCGCCGAGCCCATATAGCTTACCACCAGCTGCCATTTTATTGGTGATTATTATCCAGCATTATGGGTACTATAATTTCTGTTGTGATTGTAGCACTTGCTTGTCTTACCAGAGTGCTTTGCGTCGTCTGTCCCCTGCTCGCATAGCGCCCTCTCTTTTTTACCCGGAGCATTAGGAGAGCATTAGTTGATGCTCTCCTATTAGCGGTTTTTGATAGCATTGAGCCATCAGTAGTAGTTTTGCGCAACGATCATTGATTTAGCCCACACTGGGGCGGCATATAATAATGTTGACTGTAACATCGAGCATATTAGTTTCCTTTTGGAAGTATATACTCGGTTCTCCTACTCTAAGCATAAAGGGCGTTATAGATGAAGCTCATATGGCTCCTGTTTTCGCCACTTCCAATATCTATTTATAACATGCAAACCACAATCAAGGGTTACGCCTAAATAGTTTACTGTTTCTTTAAACTTTATTTGATGATCTTAGATTGAGAGCACTGGAGCGCTCACCCTTCTGTGACCAACTAGCATAATGGCTTCCATTATCTTTAGAGCTAGACTAAGAGAAGTTGCTCTCATCCACTCACTGACAAGTTTTAGACTTTTATTAACTATATTTTTTAGCAGTCTTCGTTCTCTTGCTGTGACTAGTATGGCTACGTCATCGGCAGATCTGGTAAGTGTGATCCCATGTGGCATTCTTGTTTCCAAAAGACTGTTGTACATAATATTCCACAGAATTGGTCCAATAACGGAACCTTGTGAGACTCCGCTGATAAAGCTACCTCTAACTTGTGTTTCATTTGCCTCATATAGCAGATATCGATCTTTCAAGTAATCCTGGATTATTGCCTGTAGATAAATAGGAATCTTCCTTGTCTCTTGTGCACTGCACTTAGTGTTTTCTTCCAAGATGCGGAATTAAAATCATTCCGGACATCTAACATTTGCAGAGTTGACTCTCAAGCAAACCACCAGACTCTTTCAAGCAAACTGATAGCCTTTTTAGCAAGATAGTCTCTAGTATTTTCCTAGAGTATTAATTAACAAACATATAGGTCTGCATGATTTTTTCCACCTTATGTTTACGTACAAAAGGACCATTCTTCAAATATTAAAAAAAAAATTGAAACGTGTTATTTAAACATTTTTTTAATTAAAATATTGAAAACAAACAAGACTTTGTAATAATGTAATAATCATTAGTCATAGTATTATAAAATTATATTACAGTTTAATACTTAAACGATTTAGTATTGAATCTATCGTGTCTCTCCCAAGTAATAAGAACATTTATAGTGGAGTCACGCTGTCGCGTCGAATTTTCCGATTACTGTCTCGACATTGTCTCTTCCATATATTTGAATTAAATCAAGTGTTTTCTAACAAAAGGCTGTCCGTCTTTTTCGACAACGAAAATTCGTCGCGCAACTTTAGTTTAACCAGCATATATTTATTTGAAATACTATTTGCAAGTAGAGTTTTTCTGATTATGAAGTGAAATCTTTCTTGTGCAGGATCTGGGAGATATCAGATAGGGGGGAAGGAGAAAAAGTGCAATTAAAAGAAGCAAAATTATTACGGGAAGTAAATAATGTCCGAAGTGTAAACAAGAGGAAAGAACTCATACGAAATATCTGAACTAAGAAAACAAGCCCTTGCGGCAGGACGCAAATATCACAGAAAAATCAAACGACATGGCAGTAATAATTATTCAGAATAACGGGACTTCGTAATAGTCACTATGAAAGACCTGAAATGTGCAATTAAGAGTAGCCAAAAGAATTGCCGCAACACACTACTACCGGAAGTAAATGATGACCCGTGGGGTCTACCATGCAAGGTAGTAGCAAAAAACTACACAGGAAACAACCTAATCCAGACAACATGGAGGAAGTCATGTGCTCTTTTTCCAAAGCGCCCAAAGAGAAGAATAAAATATGCGTTACAGGAATAGGAATACGTAAAGCACCTGACCTGGACAAGATACCAAAATCCTGGGTTCTGAAAATCCTGGGCGAAAGCAACCCATAGATCCTGCGGCAAATATTTAATAACGCATTGGACAAAGGAAAGTTCCCCAATCAATTTGGGTTTAGAAGAGACCTCTCAACAATGGATGCAATCGTGTACGGCGGCAATATTGCAACAAAAGCAGTCAAGGGCACAGCGCGAAACAGTAAATTATGTGCCCTTAACTCTGCTAGCTGGGAACATATTCTGCAATCACTCGAGACACTAAATGTTCCAGACTACCTACGTAAAATTATTGACAACTATTTAAGAATGCGTACTGTTCGATACAAGTGGCATGAATGAGAGATTCCTAACAAGCGGAGTACCACAAGGATCCGTTCTACACTTTGGAACGTGCTCTACGATGAACTCATGTTCCGGCTGGAGTATGGCTAGTCGGATACGGTAACGATGTAGGCCTAATATCATCAGCAAAGGAACCAGCGAAGTTTGGATGTCAGAACGTAGACTACAGATCGCTCCTCCTAAAACAGAAGCGCTTCTTCTCACAGGGAAAAGAAAGTGCAAACTTCTAAACTTACAAATCAAGGGGCAATAAAGTTGTAAAGTCATTAAAGTACCTGGACGTGACATTAGACAGTGGCTTTTGGTTCTTTAGTCATCTCCATGAAGTGGCGAATCGTGCTTCGAAGAAAGCCTCCCAACTATCCCGGTTAATGCCTAAAATGGGATGACCAGCGGCTCAGAAGAGACATATACTATATAAGGTAACGGAAAATATACTATTATACTCTGCCCCGATATTAGTAGAAGCAAGGACTGCGGGTACAAAGATCTGCCCTGGGAGTGACAACAGCGTACCCGCATCAATAGAAGCACTGAACGTAATAGCCGGTATCCCACAATAAAACTCATAGTAAAAGAGCGTCAAATGATACGCACGTAAAAGAACTAACAGTAAACAACCGAAGGACTAAAAGCTAAGACTAAAGAAGCCCTTATGGCTTAGTGGCAAATGGAATGGGAAAGATCTTCTAAATGAGAGTGGACAAGGAGACTTATACCCAATATAAGCACTTGGATCAATAGGAAACACGACAACTTCCTGACACAAATGATTACCGGGCATAGTTGTTTCGGGAGATATTTAGAGAGAATAAACAAGAAACAAAACACAAAATGTCAGCATTGTGAAAGCGGAACACACAATTTTTAAAGAGTAGCAAAAAGTTTTTAGGAAATACAGGAACAAAAATCGAGCCTCTTAAAAGGCAAAAAAAATTAATCTTTCTAAAACAGTTTAACATAACTTTCTTCCAATTTTCTTTGTTTATTGTTTAGTTTTAAACAAAGTTTTTCTCCAGGAGTGAGATGGACCGCCAATTGGTATAAACAGATCGCACTTTTTCGTGTGGAAAATTTTTCAATAAATATATTTTATTAAATAAGTGAAGAATGGAAATATTAAGAAGAAGAAATCCTTATGATCAACAGCATAAAATTAATATTTCTTATAAATCTCAAATTCTGTTTAATTTTACAATTAGTAATGAGCGTTCCAAATCTTCACTCATATAATATAGGCATTCCTTCTACTGTTAACACAAAGATTGCTTTAAGTTTTTCAAAGAACCATTAGATGGTGCTTTGAGAAGTCACCTTACTAGCTACGTAGCAGTTGAAAAATCGGTAATGTAGTTTGTTTACAATGAGCGTGTAAAAAGCTAATTTTATACACAAAATGGAAACTTCACGTGAAGGTTTTCATCGAATGATTGATTACGATTTTAATAAAGGCCTAATTCAACGATGCATCAAATTGCTTCATTTAATTTTGGGATTGAAGAAAAGACAGTTTACATAAAATTGGTTTGGAGAATTTGGAAATCTTAATATTACTATAATAAAGTACTCAAATTCCTGTATGGGTAAACACATAAATATATATACGCAATACCGGAGTAATAAAAATATGTTTATTGTTCTTAGTATTTATAATTGCAAATATATAACTCGATTCGCAATTTTTAATTGGCTGACAATGTACAGCTTGTTTATAATTCAAAAGTTGTTAGGATGATTCCATTACCAAAAATAGCGAACTAATGATTATTTGATTTCTGATATTATTATTTTTTCTTTTCTGCTTCTGGACATCAGTAGAATTCAATGGTTGGACGATGAATGGTTAGCGAAGATATTGTAGGTTGTTCTAACTGGTTAGTTTGACGAAGATATGAAATACGTAGTTGATGCTGTGAGATAAATTGTTGAGACACGATGTAATTTTTTGACTGAAATGGAATTGCTGCGTAGAAAGGATTTACTCGCTGTCACCGAAATAATAGCGGAATAATCGTCGATAGTGATCTTCACGAGTTATCTTGTAGAGCCATCCCTTGCCTGGAGTGATGGAGATTCTACTCGCTCTTGTTTGGTGGTGTGGCTGTGTCTATCATATCTGTTGATTTGATGAGCCTTACGTTTGCCTTACGTAATATATGTACATATCTGGTCTGATCATTATAGAATTTTACTACTGACTGAAGTAATTTAAATTTAAATAAAATAAACGACTAAGTACTGGCGCTTACTTTGATGCAAATCAGATTCAAGACTGCGATTTCGTTCGCTGTTCAAGAAAGTAGGTTTAATCATTCAAAGACAAGTATGTTAGCCAAAGCGTGCGAATTTGCTCGCTCGATTTGCTCGCAAATGCTATCACCAGACCAAAAATGCATCTGGTGAATGCTGAATTGACTTAGTCCTTTTATACGAAATTAGCTGGACTCCTCTGCTATACGATGACTCCTCTGGCGTATTGCTGGACTCCTCTGGTGGCATTCGGTGTACTTTGCTTGAAGCAAAGTTCTGCTAAAAAAATTTAGGAAGTCTAAAACTATCACCAAAGGGAAAACTTCATTTCTCCGTTGGCAAGTTTAAATATTAAAATTTTTAAATATTAAAATTGCATTATCTTGTTGATGAAAATCTTCGAAGTGCTGGTAGCTTTATGTATGTGACCAAAATCTTAGGGAGCATCGCATTGAAACGCCTTCTGCTAAAATTCATAAAACTAATAACCAATGAGATCGGTCGAACACACAAAAGGGTGAAAAACATAACGATGTATTGAAAATGAATGGGTGAAATAAACGTTGTCATAAAAATCTTTTGGTAAAATTCATAATAATAGCTTTTGCAAAATATCAGATGTGGAAATCTAACCTGGCGGTGAAATAAACACAAACATATTTATGAACAAAGCATCCGACAGCTCGTATGTCGTATAACAGCAGCGGTATGACACAAAGCTAGGCAATATGCTTTGAGTTTTCTCCCGATGGTCGACACGTTTGACTATATTTATTCCTTGTTGAGCTTTGAGTATTATTTCTTTCGCATTTAGCGGCGCGTTTGATATTTTCGTGCCATATTTATCGTTACGGATAAAATTTATTTATATTTATATTATTTGGCAATAAAATATTACAAAAATGAATTTTTTTGTTAAATTAATTAGTATATAACAATTTTGCATGAACATTTAAGTGTGACAACCATCTGCTTTCGATAGATTTCACATAATTTGATCAAAGCCCAAAAACTAGTATAAATCAGTCTATAACATAACATCGTAACAGGTGACAAATCTTAGATATATTTGTAAAAGCAGAAAACTAAGCAACAATCAAATGTTTGATTATTCCTAAATGAACCGAATCCAATATAAGTTGGTCGATCACAAAACGCTTCCAAACAAAAGACTGCTTGTTTTTTGGCACACAAGTCATCAATAAAGTCAGGAAAACCTGAAAATGTTGCACTACAATGTCAGCTCTCGCACAACGTGTTCAACATGGTTCATATTCACCTCATATATTGCCTTTGTGCACCCGAATATAAAACAAAAATTGAATGAACTGTATAAATTATATAAAACCGTTTTAGATGATAAAAACAGATTTTCTTCTAAAACGGCAATTTAAGACTTTAAAAACCATGCTTTTGAGATATCAAATTCCGAGTGGAAAATTATTTCGAGAATTGATTCGACCGAATATTGAAACGAAATAAAAGAATTTGTATAAAAAATCTTTTTTCATTCCTTGTTTTTATAAAAAACTGAAATAATAATCCTCGTAAAAGAGTAATGTATAAATCAAATATTAAAGTTTTTCCAATGTATATTAATAAAACAAGATTTATGGGTCAATTGAAATGAAAAGAAGTTCGTACTCCATGTTCAGTTCCCTATTTCAATAAATTATGTTTCTTTTCATTTTATTTTAAAAAAAATGCCCACGCTTATTCTATAAATCATTCGAATAAGTCCTTAAAATCGACAAAGCCGATTTCGGATTATTAATCTTTAAATTTTCACTTCACCTTTCGGAGCACTCTTTCGATTTCCCTGGTGGTTTGGGTGTATGACTATTTAGAGAGAACATGAATTTGGAATCAATAAATAGTTTACTATATGGGTTATGACATTAAATAAATGTCACCGTAAACTCTTTCCGTAATATATTTTATATTGCAGTTATATTTATATGAGTTCCATTTGACATGAGACAATTTGCATATTGCGGAAATTTATATTCGTATAAATATTTTCATGTAGCTTAAGTTTTTCATATTTAGCTTAATCTTTTTAGCACCGAAGTCCCAAATGACTTCTGTAAAATAAATAGTGTCCCAAGTCGGTACACTAGTAATAATAATAATAAGTAACCTTTATTGGCATCATTAAATTTCCTTACAAAAACTTACAAATACAACAAATTTTTATAAAAACTAATTCCATTTGAAACGAAAAAAACTAAAAATAAATACAAAAAAACCCTCAGTGCAGTGAATACCGTTGAATAAAGCTGAGTAAAAGTATAGTACTATTGAAAAAGAATTTCTTGGGATTGCCAAATCCTTCAAGCCATATCTCTTTGGTCGTAAATTTAATATAATAACTGATCATAATGGCTTTACAATAGGTTTACAAACTTTTCAATGGTTGAAATTGGATAGTTTGCTTACAATATAATCTAATATAAT
>WYDF02056758.1:0-11896 GCA_009867245.2 Adranes taylori
AGATTTGGATAATCCGTGCTCCTCACATGGACAACTGTATGTGGCCAGCTCACGCGTCGGAAAACCTGGAGATCTATTCGTGTACGCACCAGACAGAAAAACAAAAAATATCGTGTATCCACAAGCACTAATATAAATAAATAGAATTAAAAATCTTTCAAACCTCAGATCACTCAGCTTTATGTCAAACAATCAATAATAACAAGAGAAGCAAAAAACTACTATATAAATGTTATTATATTTCATTTTTTAAATATATAATTTTTCTTTTATTATTTGTACACCTCGGCAGAGCCCGGTAGACCAAGTTAGTCTCATGTAGACTGAACTTGGGCGTAGGTTACAATCGGGAGCGAAAATTACTTTTTGGCTTTGGTAGTTCAATAAGAGCAAAGAGAAACATGTGGACAAACATCAAAACTTCTTATAGAGCGAAAAGCAAGTTAATACGAAGAAGGCTTGAATGAAAGTAGCTTATCCGGATTCTTTAGCGACTCTATTCGTCGAAAAACATCGGATGTTGGTACCAGGCCTAATCTGAATTATTGGCTAAATACAAGCGGGCGGTTTATGGCCCATTCAAATGTGTTTGCGGATACACTCAACTTTGCCTGCTTTCTCACGCTAGAAAGTAGCTTTTGTCACGTTCGAAGGGCATGAGTAAACCGTTCTGTACGAATGGTTTTATTACTAGCAAAATGTACAATTGAAAATCGATAACGAAATATATTTCAATTACGCGTTATTTATTTAACCCCTAATTGCTTAAAACTCATTAAACTATCTTAATTATTTTGTACTAGACAATTTCCTTTATTTGTTTAAAGGTTTAAAGTGAGATTATGATATGTATGTACATAAATCTACCTATATGTAAATGAAATGTATGTACATAAAACGTATTTAACTTCTTTCTAAGCATCCGGAGTGTTCTTTAATACGTTGGCTACCAGGGTACATTTTGAGTTCCGACCCCACAGACCAAGCATAGATTTTGAAATATGTTAGACAAAATTGCTATTTTTGTTGTTAGTTATACTAATAAAAGAAGAAGAAGATGATGAAGAAGAAGAAGAAGGGATTCCTGTAGGATATTTTGATCTGACTCATATATGAAATGCTGGTCTATACCTACTAAGTTTATTAAATATTCTAAGGGGCTCATGTAGGAGAAGGATAAAAAAGAAGCAATTACAATTTAACGTTTTTACTTTTTTATTTTTTTTTAAATACAATACCAAAAAATTCACGTGCAAAAGAAAATAAGTTTTACAAATTCACATTAATAAATAAAATTATACTCCTTGAAGCAGAGTTCGACGCATAAGCCAATAAATTGACCATTTTTGTGTTTACAAATTTCGCAAACAAAATATGTTTGACTCCTTTTTTTTTAGAAGAATAATTACCACACCAAATTCTTTTTTCAATTTTCTTAAGAGTAATGATTTTCGTTTGGTGAATGTTTTTTGCTTGGAAAAATAGTTGCAGTACTTTCTTTATCTAGAAATCCAATAACACTATTTCTCTAAACTTTTCCAGCACACTTATTCTTCTTCATGAATGGATGCTTTATTTTCTATTATTTTATTTCCTGACTTATCAGACCATAAAATATTTTTGATAATCTAATTATTTCAGCAAAAAGATCTTTTTCTTGTTCTAGCGAGAAAACCGGTTTTCGACCTAGTATTGCTTGTGAAATAAATATGTTTTATTAAAAAACTGGTGTTCGAAAATTGTGTTAACTGTGCTCGGGGGTAATAGCGGCCATGGCCGGTAGCACGCCCATTGTTAAGATGAAACAGAATAATCGTTCAGATAAATAAAGTTGAGGTTAGGTTAGTATTTACTTAAAGTTCGTTAATTAGATACTTTGACTATAGTTTAATCATGAGAGATGTATTATATATTACTCTAAAGAGTGTATTACTTACCGGTTAATTCTTCTATAACAGCACTGTAAAACTCGTATTTTTACGAATATAACTACAAGCATGTATTGCATGGAACGCAGCAACACACCATTCGACGTAACATCGACAACTATTAAATACCACACACAAGGCTGTATTTATAGAATGATGTGTAAGAAATACCAGGCGGCCGAATTTACCCGCATGGTCGGTATTCACCCCAGTGCCCTACATTTTTAAATCTTTTAAATTTTATAAATGCATAAAACATAAAAAAAAATTCCAATTATTCATAGTGTTCTCTTAAAATTATAATGTCATTGTAGCAGGAGGTGTGCTCAAGGTAATTTCTGTTTGCCCTTCTCATTGAATTATACTTAATTAAGCTGTTGGTATAGTTACTGAAAAAGGGGTAATTGTTTACCCGAAACATACCAATCACTTACTGGTCGTCGTAGCTGGGGGTACCGAGAATCTTCATTTATTGTTACCACCTTTTTAAAATTTTCCAAACATGCATGGATGTTTAATCTTTCAGCACGTTTACAGTGCAACAATTTCTTATACGACACTAGGTTGAAACGTTTTGTTAAATGAAACATTGTGGAAACAAGTCTGTTGCGGTTAATAAGAGGTTTGCATATTTCGCTTCTAAGATGTATAACTTTTTTTTCAACAAAGATCGATATGGTTTCAAGTGGCCTGCCATTATTGCATTGTATAAGATTTGCTATTTTGTAAAGCCTATGCATTTCACTTTTGTTTTCATTTTCAACGAAAATATTGCCTTTCAAGAAGTACTGATGAAAAATGTTTACTAAATGTTAGGCAGCAAAATCACTTTTACTGGTACTCGTGATTTCATGAATGAGATGCCATTTGTGAATCTCATGCATGGTGTCCAAATACCACGGATTGTGTATTTCTCCTTTTGCAAACCTGAAACGGACTTTATAAAAACCAATATCAGTAACGCGCCCTTATGGACAATTGGATCGCATATGGATCGCCAATAATATAGAAATATTCAAGACCTAAATTTGGCCCATAATTATTTACACTATTGGTAAAAAAGTACACCAACGAGAAAGTATAGAAATTCAAAAAGAATGTCAAACAAAATACATTAACATGGGTTCATACAAGAAAAATATTCTGGAATGAACTCAGTCCATGATAAAAAATGGAGGTCGAGAAAATCGCCTGAAATGGATATTCAATAGCCAAACAACCACGAACTCTCTTTCTATAAATTTGGAAGATCTGATATTTGAAACTCAATATGGCAAGACTAAAAATAGAAGGAGCCTTCAAGCTTTTGTAAACAAGAAGACCTTTACTTACATGAGCATAAATACAATATTTTTAGTCCCTCATCTTTAATAGTTTGATTACCCGAAAAGTAGAAAATTCAAACCTTTCAATTTATTGTGATTCATTAGATAAAAGCAAACTTACCTATACATGATGTATTTTCATTCCAAGTTATTATTTCTTTTCTCAGTGCATAATCACCTAACTTAAAGCTTTTGGCAAGTGCTGCTGAATTTGCTAAATTTACTTCTGAGTACGATACTAGTTTAGATGTCGACGCTACAAGTTTAAATAAAAATTTAATGCAAAGAAATATTTTTCTATTATTATATGAAGAAAATTTGTATTAAATGTATCAAACTCTATAACTGTTACTTTTCTCGTAATTAAAAGATTTAGGGTTCATATTTCAATATTATTTCAACTTATGTAAAGTATATAAAGCAGCATTGGAAAATACATGGCACGCGTTCCAAAGTTGGGACGCAAATACGACACCCAAAAAATATGTAATAAAATTTATATAACAAACTTTTTTTAAACTTGTATTTTTTACATTTATAATTAACGTAGTCCTAAAACCCTTCATAGATTTTGCAACTATTCTATTTCAAAAATCTTTCAAATTTGCCACCAAGTTGGCCTTCTTTCAGTAATATTTTATATGCATGCGACGCGGAATGTTAGGAATGGGAAGCCAAAAATTGCAGGATACACGAATTTTTTTACAATCTTGGACTCTTGATTATAGCTTTGTTAAACGTGGAGAGAAAAGTCGTTGCGGTTTGTATTCTGAAATAATTGTATGTCGAAAATCTTTTATTAAAGTTTTAAGTGACAAAACCTTGGGGCATGTACAAATGGAATTTCGTGATCTTACATTTGCTCTAGGACTAACTACATGTTTTTTATGCAAGAGCGAAAGTCAAAATGTTCTCCATGTTTTTTTTTTAAATTGGCGGTACATAAATGTACCGGAGACACTTAAGGAAACTGCGAAAGTTCTCTGGTACAGATTTATGCCAGACTTTTAAATAAATCATTCATCAGTTTATTTAGTCTAAGCTAAAAAATTACTACAATTTGACAATTTTTACAAAAAAAATCTTATCAATAGAAATCTTGTAAAAAAAGAGTATGGAAAAAAACCAAAATATTTTCAAAACTTATAAAAATTAAGTAAAATAATGATATTTTAGATCTTATAATACTACACAAAGCATTCGAGGCATAAGGCTAGATTACATTTTGAGCATATGGTGTTTAATCTTTGTTTCCTTTGTGATGTACTGCAGTTATCCGATCTTCGGCGAGTTCACTTGCTAAAGTTGTATTACAAGAATTGAACAAGTATAAATGTTGGGTGCAAGGGTTTAAGAAATTATGTTCGAAAGAAAGGTTTGGTTTGAAATGTATATATGGAGGCAGTGAAAGAGGATGAGAAAGGTGGAAACGGTTTCGAATAAGAAAGGAGCGCTTGAAAGGGTAGATGGGTCATTTAAAATGTGGTACAAAGGTTTGGCAGAGGGGTGGATGAATGTAAAGGAAGTGATCCAGAGTATGATGGATGTGGTGATGCAGGAAAGAGAAGTAAGGTTAAGAAAATTGAGGTACAAAAGAAGATATATAGATATAACGAAGGAAGATTGAATGCCGGGATACTTATGGCGAATATTACTATGAACAAGAAACGGTTGATAGCGAGGTTCAGATGTTGTAGTAAGGAGAGAGGTAATAGGTATTGGATGAAAGAGAAAGATAGAATCTGTAGGACTATTGGTAATAAAGAGGAATGGTGCGATCATTAGGTAAAAGAATGTGAGAGAATAGAGTGGGACAATGAGCTTAGAGAAAAAATGGAAAACTGGATAATGTGCGTGCGAGCGGATATGTATGATTTGAAAATTTTGAAGAAAATTGTAGGAGTGATTGAGAGAAAAAGGTAAGGAAAAGGAAGAAGATAAGAGTATGGGAGAGAGAGAAGAAAGAGAAAGATATGAATGGTATAATTGACAAAAGAGAAAGAGAACGGAAAAAAACAAGGATATGGATGCGGAGATATTGTGCGAATTCCTGGAAGACGTTGTTTCGTGCGTTTAGTGTTGTTTAACCCATCAAAGCCCTGCGATACCATATGATAACGCCTATTTGGTTATTTAAAAAAATATTTTCGCATACGTTTAAGCTACTACATAGTAGATGGCGCTGTCAAACCACCCTCAGGCATTTGTATTTTTCAAATTTAGTCACTGCTAGATGTTATAACAACGCCTAGTCGGTTTTAATGTGTCGTTAAAAAGGTGTTTCCAAAAATGACATGGACATCGAAGATGGACATACGATTTGTGAAAGTAAAATTTCTATTTTATTCATTTAGATGTTATATATATATATTTGCATATAGATATTGTCAAAAGGTTTAAGTTTCTTCTTGCATTAACAAATTTTATTTATATAATTTATTTTATGTGCTACGTTAGCTATATTCTGAAAGTTACCATATGGTAACGCTAGTACTTGACATTACCTACATTTTACACAAATGTGTCCATTCTACCTGTTTTTATTCTAGCGGTACAACTCTATAAGAGGCTCAAGAAATGATATATTCTGATGATCTAGATGTGAATAATTTATATACAGAACCACCTGAAGCAAATGGATTTACAGATGAAGAAGCCGGTAATAAAGAAGAATGTCATTTAAGTCACTTATCACGTAGTCAGTTAGCAGTTAGTGCTGACATTGTGATGTCCAACCAGGAAAGGATAGAGAGTCTTCAAACAGATGCAGTAAGTACTAACTTGTGCATTAATATTATCTACTAAATTTTAGTACCAATAAATTTATTAGATAATATTAATACACAAGTTAGTACTTACTGCACCTCTTTGAAGACTATCCTTTCCTGGTGCAGTAAGTACTAACTTGTGTATTAATATTATCAAATAAATTTTAATACCAATAAATTTAAATTAGCAACCTGAAGACACTCGCCATGTTACAAAAGGAGCCAGTCAACTATGAGTATTCCAAAGAAATTCACAATTTACATGGGTCAGTGGAGATCTAGATTCACGTGATTCTGAATTTTCTACACCAAGCTACTCAAAGTTTGCTGCTATGTCTATTGTTGAGATTTTTGAGCTATTTTTAGACGAAGACTTTGAACAGTAGTTAGTTGAACAAACCAAACTTTATGCACAATTTAAAAATCATCCCGATCCTGCAATCCCGAATTGAGATGTATAATTGCAGTCCTTAGAGTTAGTGGTTACAACAAGTTGCCCGGACAAAGATTCTATTGGGATTCAGATAATGACATGCAAAACAATCTAATCTCTGAGTCCATGCGGCGTAACAGATTTTTTACGATAATGCAATATTTGCACTTTGTGAATAACAACAATCTTGACCTACGGGGTAAAGCATGGAAAGTTCGATCTCTGATGAACAAATTTAAAGAAAAATGTCTGGAACATTTTGATCCTGAGGAACATATTAGCTACGATGAAACTATGGTAAAGTACCTTCGGAGATATTCTTGCAAACAATTCATTAGAGGAAAGCCGATCCGCTTTAGATATAAGATCTGGTATCTTAACACTTCTTCAGGTTATCTCATAAATTTTGATCTTTATTAAGGCAAGTGTCCGAACAGTACAAAAGGGAATGAAATCCTTTTTGGAAAACCAACCGAACCGTTTATCCGTATGTTAGGTGAAATTCCTGATAATAAGAGAAGATTGCCATATAACTTTTTCTTTGACAATTTATTTACAAGTGCAACCGTTTTAAATTATTTGCGTGAAAATGGATATGGAGCAACTGGTACGATACGTGAAAATCGTATTCCTAAGGATTGTCTCTTGTCACGAAAACAAATAATATTGAAAACGTACAAAAGAGAACAGTATTGTTCAATTTTAGACAAAGAAAGTGGTGTATTGTTTGCAAAGTGGTTTGACAATAACTTAGTAAGCGTAGTATTGACTTATTCTGGCATGCCTCCTATTGAATCAGTGAAAAGGATTTCCCAAAAGAATAAAAGGTCATTCAGATACCAAGACCACACATCATTGGCGCATACAATAAGCACATGGGCGGAACTGATGTCATGGATGAGAATATTGCTCGCCACAGAATATCTATTAGGAGTAAAAAATAGTGGTGGTGTCTCTTTCCTTGGATGCTTGATACGATTATCGAAAATTCCTGGATTCTTTATAAAAAAGCCGAAAATACAGTTACACGGCTACAATTTCGACGAGAAATAGCACAGGTGTACCTACATACATATGGAGTAGCTGAAAGGGTTTTGGCAGATCTTTCTCAGCGGTAGGCAGCTTATCAGTAAATAGAATAAGCGATGATGTTCGATACGATCTTTTTATTTCCCACAGATGCCAAAAACAGGAAGCGGTGGGCTGGGGAAGGTTACTGTGTTAGCGTTAGAACGATGTGTAAGAAGTGCAATGTTGGATTATGCCTAGATTGTAAATTTATTTTTCACACGCGGAGTTTTTCACACGAATTCATATGGAGTTCTGTTTTTCTTTTCTATGTAAATTATGTGTAATGTAGAAGTAAAAGCCTAGTGTTACCATAAAGCCAAGTAGATGTCTGGTAACGCCTCCTCCTGAGACCCCCGCTTGAAAAAATTAAAAATATTGTTAAAATGCTAATTTTCAAATATGTCTTACTATAAAGAAGAATAAAAAAACTTTCGTTCATAAAATAAAAAAATTGGGCAATCATGGGTTAAATAGAAAGTCGATCCGATTAAGATATGTGGTTTTTTGTTTTATTTATTTTTTGTTTCCTTTTATTAGTTTTGTTTGCTATTTTAACAAACAACTTTATTTTTGTTTTTATTTATGTTGATCCCCAGATGTCACTCGAAGATCTAGACCACATAATTGATGAAATGAGAAAATTCCTCTTTGCTACGATGCCACTTATGTATGTGTTTTTAAAAGGATTTATTAGGTCTTAAAAATGGATGGAGCATACTAAATGAGTGGGATCACGGAGAGCCTGAGACTCTCTCATTTTATCCTTTGTGTACTTTTGACAATAGAGCGACATATTAGGAGCTATATAAAGTTGGCGCATACAAATTATATCCATAGATATAGATATAGAAATAGATATATGGATAAATGGCATCAAAACAAGTCAGGGACATTTTAATTATATAAAATATGTGATCAATATGCTATAACGACATCCTAGCACCACCATAAGTAAATATTAAAATGACGTCCCTTGTTGACATAAGTCGTTTCTTTAAAGAGAGTTAGAGGTCTTAATAATAGATGGCGCATACAAAGTAAATCCATAGATTTCGAATGGTTATCAGTGGGATCACAGCAAGTCACGGACTCTGTCGTTTTATCGGTTGTGTGCTTTAGATGATAGATCGGCATATTAGGAGTAACCTAAGTGAAAACTAAAACCTAATATTTTTTCAGCGAATTATAAAGTCTTAAACATAAGAAGCATACAAATTAAATTCGCTTTTAAAAAATTACCTCATAAATTACTTTTAATAAAAAACTTTATTTTAGTTTTTACTTATGTTGATCATAATATACCACTCGACCATCTGGAACACATAATTGATATCAAGAGAAAATGTCTAATTTAATATGATGCCACTTATGTGCGAGTGATGAGGCCTTAAAAATAGATGGCGCATACAAAATAAGTGGGATCACGGCGAGTCAGTAATGCTCTCATAAAATCATTTATGTGCTTTTGATGATAGAACGGCATATTAGGATCAACACAAGTAAAATAAAAATTAAAATACATTGTTTTGTAAAACGAGTTATAGTCTTAAAGGTGACGCAACCAAATTACATTATTCGTTTTTAAATAATTACCTCATAACTTGCTTTTAACGAAAAACACTATTTTAGTTATTACGTATGTTGATTCTAAGATGCCACTCTTCTAACTAGAGTAAATAAATGATAAAAGGAGATAATGCCTCAGTCTCCACTGCGAAACCCTCTTATACGTTTGAAAATTTATCAATCTAATTTGTGTGTGCCATTTTCAAAACCATTTTAAAAATTTGTTTTTTGTAAGCGAGTTATGAAGTCTTAAAAATAGATGGCGCATACAAAATAAATCCATAGATTTGGAATGGTTATAAGCGGGATCACTGCGAGTCAGGGACTCTCTAATTTTATCGTTTGTGTGCAGATCGGTATATTGGTATACTGGGAGATCGGTATATTGGGAGCAACACAAGTAAGAACTAAAGTCTAGTATTTTCGTAAAGCGAGCTTTAAAGTCGAGTTATAAAGCTGACGCATACAAATTACATAATTCGCTTTTATGAAATTACCTCATAACTTGCTTTCAACAAACAACTTTATTTTCGTTTTTATTTATGTTGATCCCCAGATGTCATTCGAAGATCTAGAGCAGATAATTGAAGAAATGAGAAAATTCTTCATTTGCTATGATGCCACGTAGTTACGTGTTTTTAAAAGGATTTATGAGGTCTTAAAAATGGATGGAGCATACTAAATGAGTGGATCACGGAGAGACTGGGACTCTCTCATTTTATCCTTTGTCCACATTTTATCAACTTTTGATGATAGAGCGACATATTAGGAGCTGCACGAGTAAAAATTAAAATTAAGTGTTTTTAAAGCGAGTTATGAGGTGTTAAAAAGGCGAATACTATTTATATCAATAAATTTCCAAATGTACATAAATGGGAACATAGCAAATGAGTGATTCTCTGATTTTATCATTTATGTATTCTAGATGTAACAGCGCCATGTTCGGATCGACATAAGTCAAAATTAAAATGACGTGTTTCTTTAAAGGCGAGTTATAATGTCTTAAATTTAGCGCATAACAAATTATAGATATAGATATATGGATAAATGGCATCAAAACAAGTCAGGGATCTTTTCATTATATAAAATAAGTGCTCAATATGCTATAACGATAACCTAGCAACAGCATAAGTAAATATTAAAATGACGTCCCTTGTTGTCATAAGTCGTTTGTTTTTAAAGCGAGTTACAAGTCTTAAAAATAGATGGCGCATACAAAGTAAATCCATAGATTTAGAATGGTTATTAGTGGGATCACAGCGAGTCAGGGACTCTCTCGTTTTATCGTTTGTGTGCTTTAGATAATAGATCTGCATATTAGGAGTAACCTAAGTGAAAACTAAAACCTAATGTTTTTAAGAGAATTATAAAGCCTTAAACATAAGAAGCATACAAATTAAATTCGTTTTAAAAAAATTACCTCATAAATTACTTTTAATAAATAACTTTATTTTAGTTTTTACTTATGTTGATTATAAGATACCACTCGACCATCTGGAACACATAATTGATAACAAGAGAAAATGTCTCATTTGATATGATGCCACTTATGGGCGAGTGATGAGGCCTTAAAAATAGATGGCGCATACAAAATAAGTGGGATCACGGCGAGTCAGGGACGCTCTCATTTAATCATTTATGTGCTTTTGATAATAGAACGGCATATTAGGATCAACACAAGTAAATATTAAAATGCAGTGTTTTTTAAAGCGAGTTATAGTCTTAAAGGTGACGCAACCAAATTACATGATTCGTTTTTAAATAATTACCTCATAACTTGCTTTTAACAAAAAACATTATTTTAGTTATTACGTATGTAGATTCTAAGATGCCACTCTTCTATCTAGAGAACATAAATGATAAAAGGAAATAATCTCTCAGCGTCCACTGCGAAACCCACATATAGGTTTGAAAATTTATCGATGTAATTTGTTTGTGACTTTGTTTAAGACCTGTTAATTCGCTTTTAAAAATACACTTCATTTATTTTTTAATAATTTTGATCCTAATGTGTCGCCCGATCACCTAGAGCACATAAATGTTTAAATGAGAGAATCACTAATGTCACTTATGTACGTTTGAAAATGTATCAATGTAATTTGTGTACGCTATCTATCTTTAAGACTTCATTCATAACTTGCTTTAAAAAAATATTTCAATATGTATTTATATTGATATTTGGATGTGTTTCCAGCAAAGTTTCTCAACCTTTTGCATCGAGCCTCTCCCCGGATTATAATTATATAGTTTTATATTATCGTATAAGTGGCTCTATCATTTATGTACTCTCTAGATCGTAGAATGGCATCTTAGGGTCAACCTAAGTAAAAATTAGAATAAAGTTTTTTTGTTAAAAGCAAATTACGATGTAATTTTTTAAAAACGAGTTATGAGGTCAATGTAAATTTTATGCGCCAGTTTTAAGACCTCATAACTCACTTTTAAAAGAACAAAACATTTCAGGTTTAGTTTATTTGGATTCTGAAGTATTTCTTTATAATTTACAGTACAGTGGAAAAATGAAAGATTCCCTGACTTGTTGTAAAACTATTTATGTACGTTTCAAATATATATATATATATATAACAAAATTCGTGGTGTCCATTTTTAAAAACTAATGTATACTCACAACTATTTCCAACTTGATAAAGAGTAAAAACATATTGGGACGGGAAAAGCTTATATATAACAGAGTTCGAAAACTACAGTAATCTTGCAATATGTCGTGTACGCTAGAATATACGTAACGATATTGAATAATAGACTTTCCGCACATTCCTATAACCTTAATACTCTACATGCATG
>WYDF02056769.1:0-11896 GCA_009867245.2 Adranes taylori
AAAACGAAAAATGTCGTCTATCACAAGGTGCTTCACTGAAGAGTGCAACCCATGCAACAAAATACATGGCCAATAAATAATCATTAAAATACTTGATTTTTTTTATTTATTTTTATTATCCTAATAAAAAATTGAACTTAATAAAATCCAAAATTCGCTCATTTATTGGCTTTAAGGCGGAACAAAGTTCGCCGGATCAGCTAGTAGAATATAATTAAGGCACTATAAAAATCATCTTCTATGCATGTTCTTAATCAATTTTATCTAAAAGATGCTTCCTACGTTGATTAAGAAAAACTGTAGAAGTACGGTGTTAGAAAAACTCTTACAAAATGTGTTTCCCTGAATGACTAAATCTAAAAAGGTTAAAAACAACAATAGCTTCATATTTATTGGTAAATTATTGGTTGGGATGTAATTAAAAATGATGTAAGAAGATGTAATTAAAAAACGTTCAAATCATGATTCAATAACTTTCATAAATTTTAAAGTATAAAGGTAAAGAAAAACGCAACATTGTCACTGGTGTTCGTTAAACACGTTTTGTAACAGGTCATATGCGTTGTTTATTATACGCTCAAGATAAGATCTGAAAGCAAGCATCATGCTGACTCGACACGTATCACGTGTGTATATTTTATACACTCCTTTACTGATGTTCGCATATACGGTATGCTTCTCCTTTCATCCATTCGTATGGCACCCCAAGTGGACACTTGTAGTTTGCACAACGGCATAACACAACACACAGACTCCACTATTTTTGTCGTATTATGCATCCGAAGAAGATCTAGCGCGCAGAAAGAGATAGTTGTCCTGGAGGGCGCGCGCAGCGCGTCTCATTGGTATTTAACCACGCCTTCGAGTAACCAGAAGATGCTCGCCCTCGGCCTTTTGCTATAACCGCCTTGCCTAGAGATGATGATCACTTCACGCGACAAGGCAGTTATTAGCAGCATTTTGGGCAGTTAACTATTGTAGTGACTCTATAGCTAGTGATTATAAAGTGCGCGCGTGTGAACGAGCTTATATAGGTTGCACAGAGATGTTAACTATGGAACAGCAAATACATTGCACCGGCGCTGAGCAGCAGAACTGCACAGTGAAACAGCAGCAGGTGCGATCATACTTATTAACAATAATAATAACTGTAATCAAGGCCTAACTAGTTACTTGAGGCAACTGATTAGTTTGTTCATTAAAATTTTATTAATGCGGTTTCTATATTTCTCCATTGGGTTTGGTTTTATAGTTTCATTCTAGTTTTAAATATCCATTACTTTCTGGTTATCTAGAGATGTGGTTTGGTTTAGGGTTCAAATTCATTTCAGTTTAAATTCACCTGTAATTAAACTTTTTAAAGTAATTATTCAGTTAAAGTTCGCGTTCAACGTTTTTAGCTTGCAATCATAGAGATGTCACGTTTGAAGTTGTACTTACTTACAATATCAATATCTTAATCTCCAAAACCATTGCAGATCAAAGATTCAAGTCAGCTTTGTTAGATAGCACCTAAGATTGCTTTGTCTATATTTTTGGTAGGTTAGAGATTTGAGAATATGTAGGGTGTTTATTCTATTATAAATTTTATCGTCGTTTTCCTCAAACGGCTTCACAAATTCTTTAAGTTTTTATATCAAACTAATTTAAAGAAAAACGGACTACAGTGAAAGCTCCAATAAGTTTCACCGTGACTTTGATTATTTTGCCATAGACATCGCTTTAAGTAGTATTGGCGCCCTGTAGGACGGTACTGTTGCATAATCACTATGTTCAGTTGAAAGGCCATTGTTTATATATTAAATTTAAATTGATACAAAATTATTTTCACTGCAAATAAAAAAAATAATTTATTTTGACTTTGAATGTATTGGTTTTAACCTCGTTTTAATAAGTACTATTGTAACCCGTCCGGACGCCACTGACCCCTACAATGAAATATGTATTTACAGATGCTTTCTGTATGTATTATTTATATATGTTGAAAAAAAATATAAACTAAAAGATGAAACTCTATAAGCAATATTTAACATTTTGTTCTCGTGATAAGTTTTCCGATTTTATTGCTGAGAGGTTGTTGCCAAATTTCCAGAGGTTTCGTTGAATAGTAATACATAAAGTGTTTAATTTGCCGCACATGTGAATGTTTTCCTAGATTCCTCTTCTGCTTTCTCAAATTTCTTTTCTCTTCAACAGCAGAGGAAATCTTTATTTCAATTTTTGTGCAATTTTTTTTTTGTATAATATTTTTTCATGTTATTTTCTTTAAGATCTTTAGTTTTTATTGAGGTTTACGAAATTTTCGTTGTCTCTTTATAGCGCTAAGATTCCAGTAGCTTTCAAAAATAAAATTTTTTCGTTTTCAGTAAACTTTTCTACATTTTGTAATTTCTACAGGCTGGTTTGAGATTTTGTTGGGCTCGATGTTTTCCATTCCGTTTTATTATATTTCTTTTCCATGGCTCGATCATATTCTTTCTGTTACGTGGTTTTTATAAATTTGTTAAAACAAAATTACATTCAGCTTCGGAAATCGACATTTAAAATCTTGATCATGTAGTAAACTATCATTTCTGAGTCAGAAGTTGAGACAGACTATTGATTCACGTTTTCCTTTAAATATAATAATTTTATTATAGTTCTTTATTTTACTCAATTGGATTAATATAATAAAGTACAAAAAAGAATTACTTTAACATTAAGGCTCAAAATACAACTTTTCTGTTGTAGATCAGGGGTCCCCAAAAATTTTTGCCAATTTTTTCTGGTTTGGACCTTTCTAATATTGAATTGATACAAATTCATCGACTTGAAATGTGTTTTTGAGTGCTACTCACTTTGATAGGTTTAAGTTTACCTTTAGAGTGAATATGTTAAAAAAACGTATGTTAAGTTTTACACATTTATTTATTAAAAGGACACAACATACAAATTTAGTAAAATTATAAAATGAAATTACTATAATAAAAAAAACATATACTTTTAATGGGAGGGATGAGCCTGATGCTTTAAAAGCAATTTTTCAATATTTGGTTTCACTTTAGTTAGGTTTAACCTTAAATCTCTTCGATCGGTCATTTCTAATCTGTTTCTTTTTTTTTTGTAAGAAGATTGGCAATCTGCTGCTGAAACCCCTTTCCAGAAGGTATGACAATTTGTTAATGCTTATCCCAATCAGTTTTTCTTGTAATATGAAATCCGTTTCTTCAATCTTACCACAATGATCTATAATCCACTGTGGTATTTTCATAGTCAAAACATTCTCAAACCTAGTTTCAAAGATTGTGTTATGCATATTTAAATGTTGAACGTACGTTGAAACACCATCTTCGTGTCACTTTATCTGTGATAAATTGGGAAAACTAGAAAAACTCGCATAGTCAAATTTTTTGATTCATTTGTTTAATTCAGGCAATAAAGCTGAAATGATAGACTTTGTTTTTATCCAATTTAGACTGTCACCTTGTAACTGCAAGTTAACCTCATTAAATTCAGTGAACAAATCTATTAAGCAATGTCTGATTCCCACTTAATTAAATGTTTTTAAAATAGGATCTTTATCATCCAAAAACTAAAATACTGTATCGCGATAAAAATCGTGTCAAAGGTTGTAAGTTCTTCTCATTTTCTTCACACAGCTGCGTAAATAACCCAGTATTCAATTCGTTATTTCGAATTTTGTTTATTGCGTTGATGCAAACTAGCACTCAGATTTTTAGCAATTAAATGTTGTCGATGACATAGCCTATTGCATACACCACTTTTTCCATGAAAAAATTACTCACAATATATTTTTTACGAAATTGAATCAATTTTGAGCCTGTCTGGTTATGAATGGGTGCTTAAATTATTCCGTATTGTATCGCCCAACCCCGAAAATCTAATGCTCGTATTTGGTTTGTTTGTATTTATTTTGCTTTAAGGTATCTGGTCATCATGTTTTCGCGTCGCTGCTTGGCTACTTCTATGAGGTCTACAACCTTTAATTCATTCTTTAATTGGCTATTCCTGATATACCAAGGCGCATCCTTCGTAGTGAGCAATGGAGCTTCTGCTCAGGTTTTTAGTTTCTTCTTTAGCCCAAATTTCTTCAAAGTTAGGAATATCATGTACGAAAATGTTGAACAGGATTGGAGTAACTAGAGACCCTTGTGGTAACCTTCCTTGTGCCCTGTAGATTCCTGATAAGTTGTTGTTTATTTTGGCTCTGAATTTCCTATTCTCTAGAAATAAAGTTGTTGTCTTTATGATTGCTGGTTGAAAATCCAGTTTTTAGTCACTTTGTGGATCAGTCCATCTTTCCGGACCTATTCATATGCCTTTTTGATGTCCAAACAAGTTGCTACTACTGTTTACCTTTTTTGTCCTTTCCGCCAACAATATTTGCCTGCCTGCTGTGTAGCTGCCAAATGTGAACCAAAACCTAACTGGTTTACGTTGATAATTTCTCTTTCTTCTGCATGATGTTGAATAGTTTCTTTAAGTGCTATTTCTCTGATCTTTGATAAGACATTTAGCAAACTGATTGGTCATTTTTATTTCTGCTGGGTTTTTATCGTTTTTTGGAATTGTAACTATCGTTACTATCTACCAGTCCTCCGAAAAGTACCCCGTTTCTACTATTGCATTAATTAAGTTGATAAAAGCTTGGAGTTGTAAAACTTTTTAAAGTTGTTGTGCCACGTGGACTCGAGGCTTTCTTAAAGCTCATTTTATTAACTATATTTATTATTTTATCGGAGTCATAAAAACTGCTCCTTTCAATCTCCTTCGGACGGCACAACAACTCGAGCTTTAAAAGTTTTACCACTCAATAAAACTCCTTTAACAGTTTTATTGAGTTATTGACTTGCTTGGTTATATGTGTAGAAATGTAGAGGATTCTCTGTTGTTTCTAAATTGGGTTTCTAGTTGTTTGCCAATTTAATTTGCTTTTTCTTGATCGATGTATATTAATTTTCCATCTTTGCTTGATACTGGTGTGCGGAGGGCGTCTGTTTTGTAGTTTTTTGTAAACCTTCCATATGTTGTTGTTTTCCTCCTTTATTTCTTCTATATCCTTCTCCCACACCTCTTCTTCTTTTCGATTTAATATTTGATCGACCTTTATCTGAAGCTTTTTGAGGCTCTGGAAGGCATGTGGGTGTCTAGTTTTCTTGTATTGTTTTGTTTGGTTGTTCTTTTCTCTGATGAGCTCTTTTGCTTCTCTGTTTAGCTCCCAGGCATTCATAAAGTTTTTGTGTTTTTACTTTCTTCCAAACTTCTTTAAATTTCCGTTGTCAGGTGTTTAACCGCTTTGTCAAGTCTTTCCTTTGATTTCAGTTTTTCTTCCAGACTACTGTGGAAAATTTCTATCCTATATGCGTACTTTGTCCAGCTTGTGGAGCTTTCCGGAGATTTGTTTTGTGTTTGGAAATTACCAATCCTTGCTAAAACCAATAAATGGTGTTTAATGCGAATTTGGCCTAAACTTCAATTTTGTTTTCAGTTTGTAGGTTATAAATATATCCAAGACCTCTTTTACCACTAACCATTGGGACTGTTGTTTCATGAATTGGGCTCTGAATTGTTACTTTGTCTATTTTCCTGATTAAAAAGAATTTTCTCCTGCCCCCTTTTGAATTCAACTGTACCACGTCATATGTTTTGCAATAAAATCTCCGGCTATAACTGTTGAGCCTTGTTGTATTATTTGAATTATGTCCCCTTTTGTTTGTATAGCTACCGTTTCAATATCTGTAGTGCTCAATTCTATCTTATGGATGGTTATTGAATTTTTGGCTAGGATCGCTTCTCTTCTATCTTTACGTCCTATTTTATCTTGCCTTATACTTATCCAGCTAGGTATATCAAAATTTTTATTCGATTTCAGGTGTGTTTCTGTTAGTAATAAAATTAATACTTCGTTGTTTATGAGGAATCTATGTAGCATTCCATGTGATAACCTTACAATATTAAACATTGATTCGCCTTTAGTGTCTGCTGTCATGGTTCTCGCAAAGAGCAGTTCTTCATGGATTTCTTGGTCCACAATAAAATAAACATATGCCAATAATAATGCTTCATTTCCATGTAACGTTGACTCGTCCAGTTTTATAGAGAAATCGGTCGTTTGCAGATAACTACACAAGAAGCTTTCAATATCAGAACCCATTCCATCAATACGTGTTTGAACTCTGTTGTTGTTCAAAGGATTTCTTTTGACTACATTATATGAAGATTTATGCAGATCAGTTCTTAAAACCTCTTCAGCGACTGGCATAATTAATTATTCCCCGATTGTGGTTTTCCAGATTTTGCTATAAATAGCAAGATATGTTTTAGGGTGACATCTTATCAGATGATTCTCTAGCTTTAATGGTTTCATAGTGTCATTGCTCAAATCTTTGTTGCATAAAAGGAACATAGGCAATCTTTTGCCCGACAGTTATAGAATGAAGTCAAATTTCAAATAATCAACACTGTATTTTCTATATTTCTTTCTAGATTGGGCCGTGTTTAGTATCAGTAATCTGTATGCAAAAATTAAACTATTTAAATATCATAAGACATTGCATTTAAAACTGATTCCATTCATAAAAGCTTATTTTCTTTAGAGAATCTTTAGATATCTCTTGTATGTGTATAGAGAGGAATCACGCACCATATTAGCTTGTTTTTAAAAATAGAGAAATATATAATACCGATTGCTAAAACTTAAAAAAAAAACTACTAACGAATACTCGTGTAATTGTGGTTGATCTGAATGTAGCTAAGTGGCTTTAACTATTTGTTTGGCTCCATGATAGCGGCTTCTAAATACCGTGATTAATTAAATTAATATTGGTAATAGTTTGGAGTAATTAACTAGAACAAGTTTGCTATAAAATTGAACACACATTTTGACGTTCTGAATAAAAATCTCGTTTTATTACAATTCTCAGTGTTTTATTACAATTCTCAGTTTTTTTCGTATAAATTAAATTCCTATAGAATTATAAACATATGCGTATTAATGTATGCGTATGTTTTACAACACACTGCATTTTGCTTAAGACTTTTAAATAATTAAATAATTATATTAAAATTTCTTGATCCATAATGTGTTGTTTAGTATTTAATAAGATATCTTGTATTTCCTTATTTACGTTTTATATTTTACGCTCTTATCGTACCATCAGATACTACAAAAATTTAAAAACAAAGTTAATCTTAATAGAATATGTGATTATACTAGCTTAATTGTAAATTTATTTTTAGGTTAGAAAATTTTTAACATGTTTTTGTTCTGATATTTATCTATTGTTTGTTAGATGTGTATTTTGTATTGTTTGAATCTTAGTATATTTTCTATTGTTTTAGTAATAGATATTGATTTTTAATTTTAACTTACGTTTGTGTTTGAAGTTAATTTTACCCATTTGGTATGTATTACACGTCTAGCACCTCTGTAATGTGGGTGGTCTATAGTATTGGATTTGTTCTGCATGGTTGTAAATTTTTATGTTGATTTTGTGTTATGGTGGTGTTGTAGTTGAGTTAATTGTTTTTCAGATACATAAATATTGGTCTATCTTGTAATTGTACTTGATCATTTAGACAGTTCTTTTTTGTGTTTTCATTAATTTATCGATTTCTAGAGCTTGTAGTAATGAGTTTGAGGCCTCTTGGTTCCTTGTGTATTAGTTTTAGGTTTTCTACATTGAATTTATGATTTGTTTCTAGTATGTGTCTGCCTACATTTGATGCTTGGTTGTTTGTGGTCTGTGTTTGTGTTAAATTTATTGTAGTATCTCATGATGCTATAACAGCGAAAGCGGTCGTAGGAATATAAAACATAAATAAGAAAGTAAAAGATATTCTATTCGATACTAATTAAATAATTGTTTTGTTTTTGCTTATCATATTTTGATGTGTGATAAAAAAATGCACTTGTATAAAAACTTAAGATTGCAAACAAAAAAAAATTTACGAAATATGATGTTTTGATTTTAACATGAGCTTGTTCTAATTCATTTAAGTGCAATCGATTGCTTATACGTAATAATTATTAGCTTACGGCTAGCAGATTTCTCAAGTGCGCATCTTTATTTATTGAGTCATATTTAGATATACAATAAAATGTTAATTTGATAAAATTTAACTTTGAATATCTACAAAATGACATTTCTTACAATATGACATAAAAATTATACATTTAAATAATAATAAATAATATAATGACAAAATGGTACATAAATATATATACTACGTTCGAAAATATCTGAAAAATAGGACACGCTTGACGCGGTTCCCATCCTCCAGATATTCCCTGTATTTTAACACTTTGTATTATACAAATAAATGCTTTTGTGGAATTACTTGGAAGTTTGACCACCGTAGTGTTCATCATGCATATAACTCTACCATTTAGAAAGCTAATATAATAAAGAAATGTTGCTTAGGGATATCAAGGAGCATAGAAGCCGTGGCTCCCATCCAAGCGATATCCCTGTTATTTGTAATTAACGTTAGAATGTAACAATCTCTACTGGTGATCTCAAGATCTCTCCAATTAGTAGACAATAATTATATCATTTGAATTATTCGCTTTTATATGAATGTTCAAGTACAAAAATAATTTACTAACTTTCTCCGGTACTCCCAAACAAGATCATATTGATTCACTTACACTTGTCACCTATTTATATTTTTGAAAATATTTGCTTAACACTTTTCTTTAGAAAATTCAGAAATCAAATTGTGTTTATCTAGGACATTCGTATTTATAACTGGCGAATTAAATAGGTCTGTACAAGTACAATTGGTACAAATCTGCACCGTCCTTGCAAAGCTCTGGTACAAATCTGGATAAGCGTTACTACTTCGCGTATGCGCGCTACATAGTCATACTATTTTATGAAACACTATTTTATTTGCACAATTTAATGAAATATACTTAATTAAACCTTTAAGGACAAAACCCTGAAACATCTTCAAATGGAATTTTGTGCTCTTACATCTACTCTAGGACTTATTGCATGTTTTTTATGCAAGAGCGAAAGTCAAAATGTTCTCTGTTTTTTTTTTTGAAAATTGGCGGTATATATATATGTAGCGGAGCCATTTAACTGAAACTGTGAAAGTTTTTTTGTTTACATTATACCAAACTTTTAAATGCATCATTCCTCAGTTTATTTTGTCATGTTTAAAATTGAAATTTTATTTTAAAATTTACAATTTTTACAAAAAAATCTTATAAATAGACTACATAAATAAGAGTATGGAAGAAAATAAAATGTTTTCAAAATTTAAAGCTACATTGTATTTTGAGTATATGGTGTTTGATCTTTGTTGCTTTGTGATGTACTGCAGTAACCACATCTTCAGCGAGTTCCCTTTGTAGGCATGTGATCTCGAACATTCTTCAGTCTTATAACGTTGTAGGTGGTAAAGTGCCCATCCGAATGATTGCGTTTAACTGCCTTTGTCAGTTTGAGAAACAGGCTCAGGTTTTTTCCTTCTGGAATAGTCCTAAATCAGACGTGAAACTAGTGGTGACGTAAACTTCAAATGAGATATTGGTTTCATATTCTTATTCATAGCCTTCAAGTTCCTTGAAAGGATATATGAATTTACTAAATACAATTCGAGACAATAGTAAAAGATTTGCATCCACCATCTGCGACTTTTTCATCACATATTACAGGTAGAATGGAATTGATCAAGGTGATCAACTGCATCCATATATGTGTTGTAATCGCTGTAGGATAAGCAACTCTTATTATAGATCAGTCCTTTTGTGTTCGTAAAATCGTAGTTTGTTCCATAGGGTTATGCAAAACACTAATGGCACATAAGGACTTCATACCTCTATCTTTCCACTTGGATATGGAAATGTGAGCTCTAATAACCCCATCACATTGACCCTTCTGCAGTTCTTTATTGGCGTATGAAAAGAAATTTTGTCGTAGAAGAGTTTCAGCTAGTGTTACTGACGAAAGAAATTATGATAGAATAAACAATAGCCCATGCCTTTAAATGTTTGAGGAAGCATGATCTCCAAGGGATATAGCTTTATCAGCATGTGGTTCAGCATGCTCGTACAAAGACATGCCAATGCAGAATCCAGTTACAGTGCGTGTAATCACCCATATTTTGACCTCCGCTTTTGATCCTTTTGGGGTTCATTGGCATGTACTACTTCAGACTGCTTCGTTCTTTAAATTTCACCATCGACAAGTATCTTCAAGAATGAAAAAGTAACGGAAATCTTTTATTTCTGTATTCCAAGAAAGGCTTAAGAGCATATCGTAGCCGACTTCGGCCGATATTTAACTGAATTTATGGTCAGTATGTAAAGTACTTTTACCTCTATTGATCGATTATCTCAAACCATCAACTTCGCTCAGATATAGAAAGGTACCGACTATCTGTCTACCGACATATTGTTATTCGTGAAACTATACTTATTTCTTTATTTATCAAAATTTAGAATAAAATAGTTTTAGCCGTCAGTTACTTACTTTTACGGGAGAGTGCAATTATATCATTTCAATTTTTTAATTTGCTTTTACTACTCTCACAGTCAACGCAGAAAAGAAAACATTATTATAGATAATTTTAAATATTTTTTTGTAAGGTTAAAAAAATTGATTAGAACTCACAAATTGCTATAGATGGATTAGTTTATTGTCCAAGGCCTACATAATGTCGGCCATGTCAGCATGTTTTTTCATGTACATTCTATTCAAAAATGAACCCGAATTAAGGTTGTTCTACAGCAAAGCTCTATTAAAAACACCACAAGATTAAAAAATAACACAATTTTATTCTTTATAAAAACTCGTAAAATGATGCTTTCCATGTTTAAATTATAACAATATTAGCAAAAGATAAGATTGTTTGAAAATAGGGATGAACCAAAGTTTTTTAACACTTTACAATTTTGAGCCCAGTAGTTTCGTGTGGAATTTATTGAAAAAAGAAATACAATAATATAGTATGTTTCTAAAATGTGCCCATCTGTTATACTTTCCACGTCAAATACATTATTATTTTAAAGTGGACAAACCCAATGACCCAAAATATTTAGTGATTGGTTTTTTTGAAAAAAATGTACAAAACTGTATTTACGTATAAACGGTAGCAAATATAGCACATCTAAATTACAAGTCTTTTATAACACATCCAAATTTTACGGTGCTCCATTCTCCATTCGTTCAAGAGCAATGAATATAAATGTTTAAACATGACCCGAAAAATTGTATTAAAATTAATTTTCCTTTTGCATTGAAATGCAAATATTAAAAAAATTCTAAATTTAAAAACTATAAGTCGTACAATTTTCGTTCGCCATTCGGAAACACTCTAAAATAAACATTTCAACTATGCGTGGTGCATTCGCTTCACCAGTTTTTCATAGTTTCAATATTATTTCGATACGATGGGATCCTCTTAGTGTCATAGCCGTATTCAAGTCCTATCGCTTCAATGTATTATCTGACACTTTCTGAAATTCTAAACTTGTAACCAATTAATAAAAATATTGGTTTTAATTTTTCACTTTTTATTTCCATTGTGATTTGTTTAAAGATACATACATTCTAGCTTACTACGCCTGACTAAATCATATCTCAAGTACGTATCTTTAAAATATAAGTATTAGAATTACTGTTGATTAGTATTACAAAATTCTCTGATGCGTAAGATGTAAAACCACGAGTGGAACAAAAGTAGTAAAATGGATCAAAAGTAGAAAAATATAAATAACATCATCATCATCATCATCAATCAACTCATTCCCATCCACTGCTGGACATAGGTCTCCCGTAGCCTTTTCCATGTGTCTCTGTTCTGTCCGGTTTGCATCCAGTTGTTGCTGACACGCTTCAGGTCATCAGACCATCTTGTTGGTGGGCGGCCTCTACTCCGAAAC
>WYDF02056780.1:0-11895 GCA_009867245.2 Adranes taylori
GCATTTCAAAAAGCGTCCCTCTGTAGTCTGGATTTTATGAGATTGTGTATTTATTATACAGTATTGCGTATAACTACAAATACAATTACTCTTAAAGCATAGTACAAGTTCATTATAGAAATCTGTATGTTTTATAGAGATATTAATGTCTTGTTCTTACTTTAAGAGGTGGACGATATCAAGTAAGAGAAAATTTTGAGTAAATGACCTTAAAAGTATTTTCAATAAAATTAAAAAAAATTGTATGAATCTTAAAAAAACATTTTAAAATTGCCTATGGCCATGACTAGGTCTGCTTAGCCTGCTTAACCTTGTTAGTTTTCATTTTTAACAAAATAATATTCTTTTGCTGTATGATTCAAATATTTAAAAATAAGACAAAAAAATATTAATTTGAAAACCTCGGGGTCTTGAAGGTCCCTTTTTCCATATATCAATTTTGATGGACATGAGGTTTCTGTGGGTAATATTTATAAGTATTATAAGGCAGCTATTGAAACATGTTTCACTAAACTTATTGTCTGTAAAAACCATTGCGTTGGGTACACACCATAAATTAACATTGCATTTGTCACAACCCTAACCAGTTGATCCTCTCTCAAAAGTTGGATTTCTTTTGGATGAAATTTTGGGGATGGATTTTTAGATCCTATAACTGAATTCAACTCGGACGACTTTCCTGTGTTTGACGGGTTCCCTTTCCGGGATGTTCAATTTTTATTAGACAATCAGCAAACTTGCATCGTAAATTCTATCATATTTAATTGAGCTTTTTCAGGTTTGCTTAAAACTTCACAATCTCGCTTATTTAAGAACCAAGCATTAGCGCTAAAACCAGGCCATTTCCAAAATTTGTCTCTTTATCATAGACTTGAACATTTTGGTTTTCCTGTTCAATTTTGGCTGTTTTCTCAGCCCTCGTCAGGAGTGTTGACTCAGCTGTTTTGTCAGCTGAGTCAGCTGTCAGCTTATCAGCTGTTTTGTCAGGAGTGTTGACAATTAGGAAAATTTGATGGAAGTTTCAATCAAATCTCCTTCGCTTCCAAATTCTTCAATATCATAAGTCTCAACCTTATTGACTATTGCATTTGACGAATGATCAAATTATTTACAATTTTTATTTGAAAAAAATGTTCGAAAAACAACAAAGAAGTAGTTACATATCTTATTTTGTGTAAGTGAAAATCTTGGAATTTTCAATTTCAGTGAAATGATTAAAATTTGAATAAATGGTGAAAATCGATTCCTTTGGTCGAGAAAATAAAAAAAATTAGAAATCGATAAGTATTACACTTTCCGAGAAAAATGGGGAAAAGCTAATTCTCCAAGGTTCATCTATTGTATCTTTTTGTTGGCTCCATATGTTGGATCGTTAAATAGGTATTGAAGTGGACATAGAATAGTGTTGTTATTTCGAAATAATTTTTACAGTGTGAAAATGGAGTGAAACTGAAGAATGTATCTTTTCCATAGCTTAAATTGACATATTTTCTTCGACTATATTGATAATAGTGGATTGGATGTACGGCACATTGTTAAAAGGCTCATATTAGGGCGTTTCAAAAAGTGCTAAACGAAAGGCCTAGAACTTGTGTTGTGTTGAATTATTTTGTGATTTTTAGAAATTTTTATATCACGACTAAAAAAGTCAATGCAGTATGATTTTACGGGACATTTTTAGACATTTCTATTGATGTCTAAAAATGTAGAGATAACACCGTGAAATTTGGATATCTTATGTAAGGTATCTCATGCATTCGTTCATATTTAAATTAAAGTTATGTACGCGTTTGTTCCAAAAAAGTAGGCACTAAAAATGTTGACCCGCTGGCTTTGTGCATTATACGTTACTAGTGTATTTGACGTGGAAAGTATAACAGATGCCCACTCTGTATAAACTTACAATGGTAAAGCTTTCAGATGATCTGTACTCAAAACTGTGAAGGGTTGAAATACTTGCTTCACCCCTATATTCAAAAAAAATATGTTTTGCTAATATTTATATTAATTTAAACATGTAAAACATAGTTTTTCTCGTTTTTATGAAGAGTAGGAATTTTGGTATATTCTAATTCTAAGTTGTTTGTGATGGAGTCACAAACCGGCAAAAAAATATAATTTTGGCTCTTTGGACTCATTTTGGAATTGAATGCACATCTAAAAACAGCATAAAAATGGCTAAAAGTATGTCTTTGCTATAGACAAGAAAAGTCAATAAATTTCTAGCAATTTGTGAATGCCAATCAATTTTTTAAGTTTTACGTTGTTGGTTTTGTAAAACTATGTACACTGATTCAAAACTTCATGTTTAATGAGCATTTTTCGATGACCATGTTTAATGAACTTGGGCCAAATTGATTATATTTCCGTAAAAAATGGGTCACTTTCGGTACAATTTATGAGAAAAATAAACACTGTACTATTGGCATATTGGACATAGCCTCGCAATCGATAAATGATTAAAACAACCATTTAAACAAATTATATAAATAAACCAATACTCAGATAAATAATGTTGGTATTTATTTCAAAATAAGTTAACAACGAAAAGGGTGTTTTGTATAGTCCCAAACGGTTTTTTATATATAGATGGAATCAATGAACCCTGCGTAAAGATATATGCCAACCAAGGTCATCAAGCAAAACAACGTTCGTTTCCTTGGTGCACGAAAAAGGGGTGGAGCACGGAGTCCAAAGCAGCCACCGCGGGAGGCGAGAACACCACCGAATGTGAAACACGACTTCGCGTGTGTTAGAGAGAGAATCAGCAGAGAAAAGAGGATGGCGCATACTGCGTACATTCGACGTCTCTTTCACCGGTCAAGTTGTTGTTTTCGTTTCTCTTGTTGTTGGCGAGGTCACATCAAACGCAGAATATTTATGTACGATTTCGTAGCGTCTACTTCTCGTGTCCTATGTTTTATTCTAGGCTTTCGCTTGCGTTCTCAATTCAAGCAGCGGAAAGATTGTCGTTGTTTATCCTCACGCGTTTTTTATACACGTAGATGAGAATTTTTTAATAACAACGAACAAGATATTCAGTCAAATGGAGAGTAATACCCTCTCCTTCGTGCACGCAGGGAGGCGTGCTGGCTTGAAGCCAAACGCACAAAATATACATCGTTTCTTATGGGGTTTTGCCCCTAGAAGATGTCTTTCATGCTTTTTTGTGAGATCGCATCGAGAATAAAATATGAACAAAAAAATATCTATATTTTTCTTTGTGCATAGTCATCGAGTCTGGAAATGGAAAAAAAATTGGTACAAGACAAGAGAAAGGAGTTTGCAGCGTGCTCTTTTATGGCTCGTTCTCTTCCCGCGCAAGTTTTTTTGCATAGACTTCTGGATTTAATTCGAACATACAACTTCTTAGTAAGTACGTTGAACCCGCGTTCATTGCTCTCGTCTGGCAAAAGATTTATGGCCTCCGTTTTAATGGGTTTATTGGCATCTCGTAACCTCGTCTGTACGAGAGTTCGAATACAGCGTATTTCGACAAACAACTTTGATGAGGTTAATGAATTTCTGAGGGCGTTACCTTCGTATGAGTAGATTTGTTTATTAGTCGTATGGAAAATACACTGCAGTGCCGCCGCTATCGCGTGGTTGGTTATTCTTAATTATGGAAGGGGAAGTACAGCTCGTCGATCGTTTGCACGCTAAAGCTGATTGGAGATCAACTCATCGTAGAATCATAGAAACGTAATGTCGTGGCAGGGTTGCTAAGCGAATTTCTTTTTTAATATTCGCAACGGCCAAAAAGCAATCTTTTATTTAAAGAATATTCTCCCTTCTCTAAAATTTTAGCAGCTGTTTCGATTAAATCCAGCCCAATATGCTGCCGTTATCATCAAAACCTACCGCCGTCCAGCTGGACGTCGAAAAATCTCTAAATTTATATAAAAAACCATGTTTAGGATTATTTAGACAAGACCCATTTTGAGTCTTGTCTAATTGACCACGTGTGAGCTACTCGCATGCTTCAATCAGGGAATTCTCTGCTGATTTTTAAAGTACACTGTTGACAGCGAGCTTAGTCGCAGTATAAAGAACAGTTTGCTCTCACAAGTGTCTTAATAAGTTATGTTATTTCATTGGTAAATTAAAATCCATGAAGTATAATCCAAAATTTTATTCAGCTAAAATCAGTTCTACATCAATTTGCTAAAATTCATCTTCTATCTTTCCTAATCAATTTCTTGATCAATTTTCTCGTAAAGATACTCTCGTAAAGATACTTTCGTTGATGAATGTTTTGAATTTAATTTAATTTAAATTAAATTAAATAAGCGATTTTGTTGATGCCATACAGATTCAAAAGTGCGAATTTAACTCTGCACGAATAGGGTTGGCTACCTAAAGGAGAATTATTTCTGATTCATTATAACACCAAAAATGAGTCTGAGATACGCTAGATTAAGTGGCTCCTTTTATGTGGAATTTCCTGGGAAGAACTTGCTCCTGATGAATCGGCTGGCTAGTGGCACTTTGAGTGACTCGGCAAAAAGATTGGCGTGATGTGAAGGAAGCTTCTGCCACAAAATTTTTGGAAGGTTGTATTCCCGACCAATAGAAAAATTCGTTAAGGGAAATATTCATTAAACGCTTTTTACAGTTAAAAAACTAATAATAACAAAAAGCGCTCGTGAAAAAAATCTCTCGATACGAAAATATTCTATACTTGTGAAAATTCACCTATACATTTAGGAATGAAAGTACGCCGGCGCATCTATTATACCACGGTATGAGATCAAAGCTTTGTGCACTATTTTGCTGCCTTCCCGCGTGCATCGGCGAAACGTTTGAAGAGTTTTCTATGCTATTACCTTATTATTTTCACTGATTACTTCACTTGATGCGTTTTTGGTTTTTACAATTTTAAATTGCATTGGTAAAACTTGTACTTAGTTTCTCGTACACCTTTTCTGGCGCGATGCGTGTGTAAATATTTCCGTTGCTATATTTAATTGTTGCAATCCCTCATTATGATTCTTCAGGTTCTTTAAGAGACTGTCAGCTATGAAGTATGCGTAAGGCATCTGAATGTTTAGTTTCATTAATTCTTAATATATTAAAGTATCCTTCAACTTCATTCAGACCTTGATTTAACTTTATCCGAAATGTCTAGCTTTTCTGATATTCGTTAATAACTGTCATTGTAGACATCATAATCTTAGTCTGTTTAGTAATCAACTCCATCAACTGTTGGTGATTTTTGTCGATGCCCTGGTACACTTCATCATTAACTCCAAATATCGACGTAAGCAATTGTCCTAATATTTATTCTTTTTTTCTTTAACAGAATTCATAACTTCGGTTGTGGTTTTTCTATATTCTGCTTTCTGTTGTAAATGTTGCATAAGTTTGTGCAAGGCACATCATATGACATGTCCCTTGCAGATTTCTATATATTTGGAAATTTTTTAATCAAAAACGTTGACATCGCTATATCTTCTCAAACTTTGATTTTGAATATTCTACACTGATTCGTAATGTTTCTGTCTGTATTTGCTCTGGGCCTAACCGTTTGATGTATAATTCGTGTATGGAATGACGAATTTGGAATCCTCCGTTGACACCAATTAACATATTATACAATGTAAACAGTGTCATAAATATCTGACAAATTCAGAATTTTTTCGTATCAACAAAAAAATTCAGATTTTTATGACATTGTTTACATTGTGTAATATGTTAATTGGTGTGAACAGAGGAGTACAAATTCGTGATTTCATGCACGAATTATACATCAAACCCTTAGGCGCAGCACAAATACAGATTGCTTATTGCTTATCCGTTTTTGAACCACATGATTTGTTTAGATAAAGCTCAATATATTCTGAAGATAGTTTTTTTTTTGTTGTGTATATTTACAAATCCCAAATGACAAATTTTATGGCTTCCTTATATTTTAACAAACTATCTTGTAACTTAAAACAATCCCAGTGCCTCCAGCTTTATATCTAAATCTTGTACAACATTCGCAATATGAATCTATACATTGACAGCTTGGCCGTACACGTCTTTTTTCTCTATTTAATGCTAAAAAGGATAGTATAATATTAAAAACAAAATTATAATTACAGTTATATACGAATGTTACTTCAAGTTTTCACAAATGCTATAAAAAAAACTTTGTTTGTGAACTTTTATTGCTTCTAGAAATATTCATCTTTAAGCGTTGTACATTGTTGCATACGTTCGAACCAACTCTCGATACATTTGGAGGTTCACTCTTAAGGTGGCATCTCGAAAACATAGTTTCTGGAGATTGAGGTGATGAAGATTGTTGCCCACGCATTTTATGTTTGATTGTCAGGAACACAGAAAATCAATCCGTACATGCAAAGTTACTGATAGGTGTTGTTTCAGTGCATAGCCAGGAGTTCGATATAAAATGCTCGCATTGACAAATATTAGATACACGCTATTCTGAATTGTGTCTTTAAACTCGACTGCGACCTTTCTGCGTGTAGTGGAGACATTTGGTCAACGAGCGATTATCGCGGTCTTAAGTATGGTTTGTTTTAAACGATATCGTTAGTAAATCATACAATCATTTTTCTTTTTCGAATTAATAATCAAATAGAATCTCCAGTAAAAAGGTTACGTACGACACGTCTCATTTTTCACATCATTCACTCTTTTTCTAATCCACTACAAACTTGAACACCTTGCATGTATATGGTCACTGATACATATCACGTATCGAATAATAATAATTTTAATTACAATTTTCTTTTCTTTTACTGTAATTTTCAAATTCTATTATATACGTAGAAGAAAGCAAAGATAAGTTTCATTTATACCTACAAAAGAAGTAAAAGAAAAACAACACACGTACAAACTGAGACTTACTGCAAAGAAAAGAAAATGAATTCCTTTCAAGGGAAAAGCTTTTCTGCTTTCGAACGAATGTTTATATGTATGTATATCTATCTAAATATTTTCATTTATTTTACCTAGGTCTAATCGAAATAACTAATAATAATTCTATAAAAAAACTTATCACAGGTCTTGCCTTCTTTTATAAATTGATACAAATAAATTTAGAAAATGTAATTCTAGGAGGATCATTTTTTTGACACATCCTCTAACTTCAAACTCAGTCAGTAATAGAAATATAAATCCATAATTTGAATTAAGTAACTCTATACAAAGTATCACAACGATAAATAGAAAATTCTTTAAAATATTCAAGATAATCCGCATTGCGTTTATGGAAAGCTAAGACGATTACAAATTTAGTCGTAATGAGGGAATATACGTATATGCCATTCCATTTATAATACCCTTATTTTCACACCCTTATCTTTCATAATCCTTCTAAATTATGCTTTTGACGTTCTAGACATAACCCTTCGTCGTGTTGGAACTGCGTCTTTCTCCGTTCTTAATTTTCTGAAATGAGGGGACACTTTTTTTATTTTATTTAGTACGCGGACGCGCAAAGACAAAAGGATTTTCACTTATTGCATTCTGCGATTCCTTGATGAAATTTTAAGATGCAGCATATTTTTTTTTGTTCTCTGCTTTGAAGACAATAGGAAAGAAAAATTAATTTTACCTTTCACATATTATTCAAGGCTCATAAATACCAGTAGCGCAACCATTCGGAGATTGTTAATCACATGTAATGATCCAGTTTTGTAAATAATGCAGGGCCGTACAGCGACTATAATTTATAGACATGCTGTAGTTGCCAAAACTATGATATTAAAAACTAAAAATTGTGACAACGTACTAACTAGCTTCTACTCATTGCTATTCCTTGGCAGAAACACGCTTCATTTTTTACGATTCAAAGAAAAAGGTGGATCAAGTGTTTACTAAATAAATTGGGCGTAATTAAATAAAAAATGTTTATTATTTATTAGGAGAATTAATTAATTCATACGTTGATCAGCTAGGATATTAAAGATTAAATTATAGACCTATGACTGTTGAAAACTGAGAATCAATCTTGAAGAAGCAAGTACAGCCCAGGAATTGGCTGAAACATTTGCTAATAAACGAATCAATGACGCATAAACAAGTAAAGCACCATGAGGTTTTAATAATCAATTTTCAAACAAGCGATTTATTAGAAAAATTAATTACATGCGATGAATAAATATCGAGGTTAAATAAGTTTAAATTAAATAAATTGCATCAAAAGATCTTAACAATTTAGTTTAGTAAAAGATCAAACAAATTAAATTATTATTTATTCCAAAGTAAATCATGAATAAATTAAATAAGCATTGGAAATTAGATAAGAGATTGAAGTGAATTCATAAGGTAACGATGTAGTTCTAAAATAAGTTTGTGATGGTAGGAACGACAAATCCTGTAAGTAAAATAATTTTATAAATAACGCTTATTTGACGAAACATGAATGTCTTGTAACTTATTTGCATGTAAAATTTAAATTTGCATGTAAAATTTATTAATATAATTAGTTGAATTTATGAATCTGTTTTATTTAAACAACTTTGACAAAGAAACAGGATTGGTAGATGTTAGGACTGTGCAACACTGTTTGTAGTTTGATTATAATTGTAGTTAACCGAGTCAGATAAAATTCAATACAGGGCTGGGAAAATTAACAATTACTAAGACTCGTGCTTCATTCTATAAAGTGTTGGGAGACTGGGGATTGTAACTTAATTCCGTAGTGGTTTAATTCAAGTGGGCATTAAAGTGATTAATATTTTGAAGTTATTATACCAGAGGATCCCGTAGTGTGGGAAACAATCGCTGTGTACTCCATTAAAAGGATTCCCTCTTGCCAATCGCGTTGTTCATAAAATTAACTCCCGAAATAAACCAAGACAATATGATTTAATTTATATGTTTATTAATAAAGTGCCTATAAAATTAATAAATTTAATTCAAATTGTATCACAACATTTATAGAAAAATGATATAATTTTAAGCTTCGCTTGAATTATTTTTACTTTAATGTGGCTGTAATAAATAAACCTCATCAAATAGCCAAATGAGATAATAAAAATATTTGACAAAATATTGATGAAACTCTTTGTTTTGTCCCTCACGAGTTTTACGACTCCTTGTAATAAATATTCAAACAGTAGCACATGCTTTAATAAACGCCAAGCATAAATGACTACTTAAAGCGCATACCTATTCATTTATTTCAATAGTTTTATTTTTATTAAAACAAAATTACCTTTTGTCTTAAAACGCCCAAGAGAGAACAATAAGCCGGCATTTTTGTCTAGGAAAGAGAAAAGATAATTCATTAAAACAAAAGATAAAAATAATGATGGAGAACTCGACCTATACAAGTATGGACAGATGAAAATAATAGAGAACAAAGCAAGCGTAATTTTAATATTTCAAATTGAGAGGCTTCTAAACGTGCAGAAAAACAATTAAGTAATAACAATAACTGATTTATTGTTGAAGGGATAAAAACTAAAATGTCAGTTTTATTTTGGACAAATGATTGTCCAAAGTATCCTAAAAGACTGTACTATTGCAAGTACAATTTGCTACAGCGCTAAAGTTAAAGTATTGTTAAAGTGTGTCGATCAAGTTTTAATTTGTTTGTTAAATTGTTACTAATTTATTGAAGATGCAATAATAAACACATTACTACTGTGCTATTATTGAATTTTATTTTGTACTAGATAAGCCCGGGCACGCTTCGCTGTGGCTCAGTCTGATATGAAATGAACCTGAGTCTGATATGAGTTCCCGTATTGCCGCATTACGGCCGCGACTTTGCTGCGCCCATCGATATGGCCTAATTGCCGCCATCGGCGATATCGAGTAATAAAATTTCAGGCATATGTGTTCGCGTATTCGAATGCGTGTCAAAATGTCAAGAATATGTGTTCCCGTTTTCCCATGTTCCCATGATCCAATCTACACAAAACTTCACCGGATCGCTTGGCATGCTAAGATAAAGTTTTCCTGATTATTTATTATATATCTCTCGTGAAGTCCCAAAAACGGCTTATTGCCGGGCTTCCCAAAGAGGGGATCAGAATTTGCTAGCCGAAGCTCTCGACCGCGAGAACAGTGACCTCTTTCTCTAACTAGTTTATTATCTGTTTCTGTCCTGCTTTAAGGTCTAGAATTTTCGAGAATATGTTGGCTGGCTACTAGGTCGTTTTGTGGTTTGAGAATCAAATCGCCCCGTAGAGATCCGGAGAGTAGATAGAGATCCGGCTGTTATTAGGAGATGAACGAAATGTCTGCTTTGAAGCCTGTGTCGACGTATGTTTTATAGAATTGGAGAGATATATTCTTAGATGCTTATGTGCGACTAATAGAAACGTATGTATATCTATTAAACAAGGAGCTTCTTACTATGCATATCTATACAGTAGAGTTTCAATAATTTACGGAATTAAGTTATTCAGGAATAGTTTTATTTAAATTTTAAATTATTAGAACTTTGACATTAAAGTCATCACTCTTTTAATTGCATTACCATTTGGATCGTTACAATATCATATTTTCATTTCGTTCTAGTGTAACAATTGTATTCACCACTTGAAAATAGTTTTCATCATTGAAAATTTTACCACTGAAAATCAGTCGTTGATTTAGATTATTTATTTTATCTTCACTCGATAATTTCTCTGTGTCGTATTTGCTAATTCAAAGCATTTGTTCAGATGATTGTTGTTTCTCTCTATGTGTAGCTTTGGTGTAGTTTGTAAATGTTTTTGTTTATTTGGCCACTCGCTTAGTTCACTCAGAGGGTTATTTCTAATTTTATACTTAATATGATACCACTTCCGTACCACTTTTACTTAAGCAGGCACCAACTATCATGACCCATTTTACCAAACTTTTAGTTTTCAATTTCAAACATTTTTGCAAAAATCAGATAACATTCTTTATTGTGCCAAGACAAAATGCTTAAACCTAAACGTAGAATAATTTGGAATGTTTGAGAATCAAGTCGTAAATAATCTTCTGAGTAAAAATATTAGATACAAAAATGAAACTGGCATGGATAAAATAAATTATAATTTATGTAATAAAAATCACTGTAGTAAATTGTTAACATTATAAATAAATTATCAAATTACGAATACATAAATTATACGAACGTTTAGTGCCACTTTAAAAACGCACAAAATATTTATTCAGAGCTACTCCAACCAAACGAATATATAAATTGATTATAAAATTTTGACATGTTATCATAATTATATGCCGCTGTGTTCTGCCACAGTTGGTTCGTATTTTTATTTTGTTTTTAAACCGACAAAATGTGTTTTGAATATATCTATATATAATATAAAATCATAATAAAACATATGGCGACATAGAGTAAATGTCAAGTCTTTACGTATATAAAAATCTATTAGAATGGAATTTTAATACATTTGTCAGCTGGTTGAATGAGCCAACTAACGGATTTTCTACGCAAGATAAGAAAATAATTTGAGAAGTTATTGATATTAAATTGTTAGGCAAATTGTAATAAAAGATAAACTAAAATTTCGTAATTATTGTAGCAAACAGTTTTCAGAAAACACTCGAATTTGAATTTAAAGAAAATAGAAAAAATATTTTAACTAATGCATAATATTAATCGAAATTGCAAGTAATTTTAATATTAGAAAAAATATAAAATTATATATTTGCCGAACAAAACGTGAACCTTGCAAACAAAATATTGCCATATCAACTCGCATGGACAATTGTTTCACTTTAATCGTATTTAGACGTTGTATTTACAACAATGATGTACAAACATACATAGTAAATTTGTAGCAAAAACTTATGTTGAAGCAACAAAATAATATTATCATAGAGAGAGTGATAACGCATTTTACTACACTACCTTACTCAGTGGCGTACCTAGGGAGGGGCGGTGGGTGCGGTCCGCACCGGGCGGCATATATTTTGGGGCGGCATTTTTCATAT
>WYDF02056791.1:0-11895 GCA_009867245.2 Adranes taylori
TTTTCATAACTTTCAATCTAATACTTGGTAAGTCTATACCAGGCGTTTGAAAAGTTATGGTTAATTTTATGCCAAAATTGTGGTAATTTGAACTGCTTGTTTCTTCAAATTACCACAATTTTGGCATAAAACTAACCATAAGTTTTCAAACACCTGGTATAGACTTACCAAGTATTAGATTGAAAGTTATGAAAAACACGTAGAATCGAATTATCTAATAAAAAATATAGCATTCCATTTAAATAAAATGTATTTTGTGTTCGGCTTGCAGTTATAGAACACCTGTATTAATATTATTCCCAACGGTATTCCTACGACTTCCCTACGACTCGAATATCTTGATGTTTTTTCATCTTTGTCAGACCTTTTCGCCTATCAAAGGTGAAACTTTTAGAAAGATTCGTATGAAAAGTTCGAGCTCTCAGCCTAAAAAATATCTATGAAAGGGAAGCATATTTTGCTTCTTCCATTGGAAGAAGTTGAGATATTCTAACAAGTGCCAAAGATATTCCCAGACGACTAGTGGAATGTTGAGAAATTAAACAATTATTTTGAAATTGCATTTATTCGTGGTCGCCATCTAAGTGGAGGAAGAAGAAGAGAAACCATGCACCTATGGAGCCAGCGGTAAGCAGCTGCTGAAGGATTTTGCAGAAGAACAAGTTACGTTCTAAGCTGGTATAATAGCTTGCAGGTGCAAATCCTACCGTGTGGACTTCTTTAGTTGCCTTTCCTAGAACATTGTGATATTTATTTTAATTTAACTACTTGCTCCTGTTTAATTGCCCAATTTGTTTGAATTTTATGTAATTAAGGTGTTATTTTATTAGTCAGATTATTTTACGATTGTTAGTTAGATTCATGAAATCTGACAAGGAATACAAAACAACTTTAAAAATTAGGGATGTTCATATACTTCGTTTAATTTTCTTTATCTTTGTTTATTCAGATCAAAGCATATTTATCTATTGTTTATTCAGATCAAACAGAATTTTTTGCAGACCAAACAATTTTCCAGCCATTTATGTCCACTGCTGGGTGTATGTCTCTCCTACCTGTCTGCATCTTACCCAATCCAATGCCTCTTGTTGCCACCTAGTTCATGCTCTTCTTTTAATATCGTTTGTCCATTTTTCAGGCCGCCTTCCATTATTCAGGCGGTCTTTTTGTGGATGGTCGCCATTGAAGAATTGTTTAGGTCAACGATCATTGATTATTCTGGCTATGTGTCCTGTCCAGTCAGATTTTAATGACGCCTGACATCAACGACTTTTGTTTGTTGTCGGATTAATTCATTGGTCATTTCGTCTTTTAATGATATTCCCAACATATTCCTTTCAATTGCTCTTTGGGCTAGCATCAGTTTATTTAGACACTTTAGTCAGTGTCAAAGTTACGGCTCCATAAGTTGGTACTGGAAGGACACATGAAACGAACACTTTCCTTTTTAAGCTATTGTTCATTTTACTCTTGAAAATGTTTCTCAGTTTTCCGAATGCTGCCCAACCGAGCTATTCTTCTCGTTAATTCAGTGGTCTTGTTTTCCAGACATAATTTCAGATTATGACCAAGGTTTTTGTAATTATCGACAACCTCAATAATTTCATTTCCAATTTTGTGTGACTATCATCAGCAATGCAGGTTTTTGATAAATCTTAAGATCAATCTTCTGCGATTGAAGGGTTGTATTAACATCGTTACTAGTTGTTCTAGGCTCATTGCTATGATCAAGATATCGTCTGCGAAGCGAAAATGGTTCAGAAACCTACCGTTTATATTTATTCCCATTTCGCTTCAATCCAGTTTCTTGATAAGTTTCTAGAGTTCATCAATAACTTCTGCGAAATTGTCTCTCCGTCTGACTCCTCTTCCAATTTTAAAATTACTCGTATTTTCATAGAGTTTGACACATGATGTTGCGTTTTCGTAGATACGCTTGATCAAACTTGAGTACCTCGAATCAATACGACATTAATTCAGATAATCTAATATCGACCAGGTCTCTACTGAATGAAACACTTTTTCAAAGTCTACGAAACAAATGCGATTCCACGTATTCCTTACACTTTTCAATTAGAATTCTTACCACCGACAAATGATCGTTTGAACTATATCCAGATCTAAATCCAGCTCATTCAACGGCTTGGTAGAAGTCTAGTTTCTATGTAATTCGTATGGTAATCACCTTCATGAATAGTTTAGAAAGCAGACTTATAGGCCGGTAATTTTAGAGGTTTGTATTGTCACCTTTTTTGTGCAACAGTGTGATAATTGCATTTTCACATGCTATTGGTATTTTCAACTGTTCGAGACATTTATTGAACAAAGCTGTTACTGTATTTAACAAACTTTTACCACCTTCTATAATGGGTTCTATTGGCACACCATCCAAACCAGGAGCATCCTTGTTTCTCATTTCGTTTAATATAGCCTTTGTTTCTTCTACAGTTATATCTGGAAACTCATTGGACTGATTTGGCAACTCATTGGTTTCATTTGGAGGTTTCGACTGAACTAATATATAACTTTGTAAATTTTTTTTGCGATATTTAATATCTTATTTCAATCAGTTTGTATCTCTCCAGGTTTATCTCTTAATTTGAAGATTTGTTTTTTGACACTCATTAGCTTTGATCTTGGCTTCGATAGCATTTGTGGCCAGTTTCACGTTAAACTTTCGCAAATCTGTTCTCATTTCTTTGATGATAATAAGTTTCAATGTATCATCACTAAATTTTGATTCTCTAACTTGACCTGATTTGCATTTTGTTTCTAGGAAACTTTTTATGGAATCGACTATCTTCATGTTCAATTCATCTATTGTGGTATTTTGATATCTATTATCTTGCTAAGTCACCACTCCATGTTTCTACATATTCAACACTTTGCTCTTTTAGCTTATCGATATTTAGAATGACTTCTTTTCTCGGTCACCCTTTCGGATTTTGAATTCAATTAATAAAGTCTTACTTGAAAAATCGGAGGCAGTGGGTTGTTGTAAATGGATGTGTATCGGAAGAGAGAGTAGTAAATATAGGAGTCCCCCAAGGAACAATACTAGGTCCTGTTTTGTTCCTCATTTTCTTCAACGACTTCACCAAAGTGATTGGACCTCGTCAATGTATACTTTTCTCAGATACCACAACGCTAACAGCGATTGGAAACGACATAATGGAAGTCGGAAGATACGCACTTGAAGACTTTGCAATGTCTCACGGAAAACAAGTTACATCTTAATGAGAAAAATGCTAAATTTTTCGATAAGAAGGGTCGAAAATGCGATTGAAGAGGTAAAATTCCTAGGTGTTCGTACCGATGCATGAATTAGGATGTGATGTTGAGTCGGAGGGATAAACTGCCATCGTATTGAACTGTCGGGGAATCAATCATTAAAAACATGTATGATAAACTTTGCATGTTGATTGTATGTAAAATAAATTACTTCCTACTCACAGAAAGTTATAACATAAACTTGTATATTTCTTTTAACTATAGAAAATCAGCTAAATTTGCAAACTATCCATCATAAAAGAAGACCGCATTTTTATGATTCAATTTGTTGTGGAAGAGAAATAGTTTAGGAACATGATTTTTAACAAGAAGAGTTTTATTGCTCGACCGCAATATAATTTAGTTGACTAATTGCTTATTGGCATTGTAGATGCATACTATCTACAAATGCATTGTAAAAATCGGGTTGAAAATTTTCAAAATGCAAGTTTATGAGATGCTAATAAAAATTACAAACGCTTGTTAAAATCTGTAAGTGATCGTTTGAATTTTTTTCCTTAAAATTTTGTCAACAGTTATAAAGACCATTTCTATTTAAATATTAATTTATTTCATATCGGCAGATTTTTTCATTTTTAATAAGGGGCTCGAATTTTCTTTGGCAAAGCTACTTTTTTACGAGGAAAGTTTTATAATTATTGCAAACTTAAACATTCAAATTCAGAGATATCAGGCAACTATCTATCAATATATTTCAATATATTTTGTTTACTCAACATGGAACACTTTTATTTTTGAATACATTAAAGTAGGACTGGATTAACCATTAAGCAAAATAAACACGTATTTAGGGCATCAAGAGAAGCGGGGCACCACCGATTCATCATTTACACTTCGCATACCACCTAATCAATAACGATCATCCAAATAAAACAATAGAAGAAACAATGACCTTTATACAAAGCAATAGCAAACATATAGAAATAAATGAAAACATCGAAATTCAGAATCAAAATGTGACGAGGTGCTATGTGACAGGCAGGTTCACCTATCACATGTACTGAAATAGAAATAAACAATAGATGACAGTTTAGTGAACATGGTGATGGTGGTAAAAGTAATCTATCTACAAAAGATAAAGTAAATCACAATGTAGCAAAATATCCAGAGTTCCAGAGATCCAAAGATCCAGAGGCTTGATTTGTAAGCTGATCATGTGGTCTATTAGATTGCTTGTGAACCCAGTGACTCTCAACATACAATGGACCATTCTAACAAGCATATCAGTAGTGGCAAAGCAGTAAGGTATTGTACACAGAAACTTTTTGTTGTGACAAAGGTCAATGGTGATAAATACAAGAGAAAGTGGTTAAAGTATTTACCATCAACTAGATCAATTGATTGTTTTGTTTGTAAACTATTTGCTCTAAAAAATGTCTTAAATTTTGTTAAAAGAGAAGAATTCAGCTATTGTAATTGATAATCGTGAAAAAAAGTACAACTTGCAGGCAAGATGCGGGTTTGGGACAATAGTTGGAGAAACAAATTCAAGAAAGTGAATTTTTTTAGGGCTCCTTAAACACATAAGCCAGTTCGATCCATTGGCGTTCGCCATATTTCGAAATATGGATATGCTGGAAAAAAAGAAAATTTTATGCTGGAAAAATACAATTTTCTGTCCGTAAAATTTTAGGAGTATATAGTGGAAGGCCAGTCGCATAGGGGAGAATAGAAGAGAAGCAAATAATATTGCCGATAATATGCAAGAGCTAGAATTCGTTTTTATTTAAATTTATGGAATAAAATTTTGCAGAATTTTAATAGTAAGTTAAGCTTTGCGAAATGAGAATGTGGATTTAAAAACACGTGTAGATCTGTGTGTATCATAAGATGACAGCTGTGCATTTCATGAGATGAATTTGAATGTTATGAAAAAGCTGCAAAGGAAATGCATTACAAGGCAGCTACAACTACAAACTCGCAAACGTATCATAAAGAAAGTGCCCAATGAGGGAGATGCACAAGCTGTATATTTGAAAGCCAGAGATAAATTTCGTATCACCACATTGTATACAATTGTTGACATACTTGAAACTCAGATAAAAAAAAAAGGAAAGATATGTAGAGAAATAGTAGGGTTTTTTTTCTAAGTGACCACATAATGTCAATCTGAAAGGTATTTTAAATGCTGTCAATAGCTTTTTGATGTTTACGCGGAGGATTTCAACAGTAATTTCTCAGATGAGCTTCAGCAATTTAATTCATATGTGCGCCATAATTTCAGTCTTGCTGAAATTTATAACATTCTTGTAGAAAGTAACATTGAGTGTGCCTTTTCACTTGTAGACATTGGCTTCTGGGCTTTCTATTTTTAAGATTAATTGTCAGAAATTATTCAGCTTAACTGTCATTTTCTCAGTTGAAGCATATTAAAAATCCCATAATCCCATCAGAACAACTCGCATGCAACTATGCATGCTGGACGCCTTATCTCTATTAAATCTAGAATCAGATGTGTTACTTAAGATCAATTTTGAGAATATGATCAGAGACTTTGCAGTTATAAACGTTTCAAATATAAGTGAAAGTATACAAAAATAAACATTGTTTTCTTTCTTACTGTTTCTTGAACTGATTTGAGTTGCAAAATGCAAATCAGTTCAAGAATATTGTGTTTTTAAATAGGAAATTTCTTTTGTTTTCATCTTTTAGTTGTATATGTGTTGTTATATATAACTTTATGGAATTACCATTTAATCTTAGCGATTTTTTGACAAATTGTTTGTTGAAAATATTTTTAATTTACTTGACATGTAAAAACTCTAGAAAAGAAAAGCCAATATGAGAATGAAATTTTTTTATTATAAATATTAGAGTTTACAACGTAACGTAACATAATCTAACAATAATATAAATATAAAAAGAACGAACAAGTAATTTACTTTAAATGAAGCAACTTTTATTAGTTGCCTGTCATCATAAATTGAGAATAAATCTAAGAGGTACTGAAGATTAATTATATAAAGTAATGAGTTTAATCAATTAATTTTCACCTCAAAATAATATTTCACTTGGATAATATTGAATGCAATATTAAACTGTAACAAATGATCTATCTCCGAATTTTAATAAAAATTGTTTTTCTGATTTTGGCACAGTGGACTAATATAAACTTACAGAAACAGAGAACAAAGAGCAGTTTGAATTACTAATGAAAACTTAAGAATACTTTAAGTGATAAAATCCGTATCATGCCATCTGTATTTAATGTTAATACTGGTGATTTGATGGAGAATTTTCAAAGGGGAAATTATTGTTCACAAAAGAAGAGAAGTAATCAAACAAAAAAATGCTGTAAGAATGATAGAAATAAAATGAAACTCAGTAAGCTTTAAGGGAACAAAAAAAGTAAATATCCGTAAAATTCGTAATACATATAACAGGTGTATCAAATTAATTGCGAGACTGGACTTTTTTTTTGGAAATTTCTAAAATGTGTACGACAGATACACCTGGTAATGTTTGCGTTATTATTTATAATGCAAAACAATTCAAATAAACATACAACATTACTCTAGACCAGTGTTTCCCAAACTTTTGACACCTGTGTATCTTTTTATAATTTTCTTATTACTGAGTACCCCCCATCAAAAAGAAAATAGATTTAAAACAGAGAAAATATCATAACATTGGGGGCGATACAAGTCATGAAACGCCATGAGATTTGTAAAATTCGCTATATCAGTGGACTCAATACGCAATATCGCAATATCAGCGCACTAAATACTTGTAGTGCGTAGAGAAATATCAGGCAATAACATCTGTTTTACATATTATTAGACATATCAATGATTTGTCAATGGACTGTATTATTTGAGAGGTGAACACGGTTAAAAGTTTGTTTCGCCTTATCATTACTTCTGGCCATTATCTTGGCTGCAAGTTTCGCCAATCGTCTCCGCTGCATTGTACTTCGCAATTAAAAGCAACACGCGATACGAAGCTTCTAGATTTTTTTATTCTCACCTCGTGTCAAACCCCTCATTGCTTTTCGAGATGCTTAGCGTATCAAACACCTAAACTATAAGCTCCCCATTTGTTACGGAACAAATCTACCGCATACAGAACGTACTCCACGAAACTCTTCCAGTCCCCCGAAAGGTAATAAATTATGATATTTTGCTGTTTCGAATAAGGACTTATTAAATGCTGTAATAATGTACAGAAAACTTACTTCAAAGAAATAGATAATATCGTACAGACATATTTGACGGTTATGGTAAGATTACAGGACGGTGCAAATGCAAATTAGAAATTGAAAAAATACATTTGCTAGAGTATAAAATTGATCATTTTGAGTCGAATTACATTAATAATAACATAAAACTATGTTGCTAATATAAATTTACGTCTTACAAATATACTTCAAGGTTGTAGGTTACTACTTTAAATCTATGTGTACAATAATAATATATTAAAATTTAAATAAATAATTACAACTATTAGTATGAACGGACAAGTAACAACGTATTTATAGGTCAGGGACGGGCCATTCCAATTGTTGATGGGCTCGGACTTTTATAAACAATGGACGCTCAACTAATGGAATTAAACACTACATGACGTATGTATGTTATGTTTAATTTTTATATTTTTTTCACCTTTCGCAGTTGAAACATACTTAATTAAATTTAAAACAACAATTTATTTATTTGTTTCAAACCTTATGTTTGTTTTTTTCGTTTATTGCATCGTCTTTTGTGATATCTTTAAGACATAGAAATTTATGCGAATAATGAAATATCGCACTTCTGTAGGTGTTCTGTATTTTTAACAAATTACTTATCTCCTATCAACTATATGATTCCTTCTCAGCCAGATTCTACTCAGTAGAAAATATTCGATGTTTCTGGATGTTAATGATTACATTTTGTCGTTGTAAAGATATTTTGCATGTTACAAATAGTTTACAAAATAGATCTACTATTTTCTCAATCACGTTCTAAATATTTATTTATGGACGAATTTTAAATGTATTGTCTTTATTCAATAAAATTTCACATACTTCGTTAAAATATTAGAGCAATTTTGGGTATGGAGCAATTATTCTAAATTTTACATTGATCTAGAATCATAATAGCTTCATATCATATAAGCGGAAGAGACACTACCATTCTTTTTCAGCATCATGCAAAATATCATCACTAATTTCAACCTCACATCTGTCAAAATTAGAGTAAAACTACTTAGTAGCATTAAGTATGTTTCAACCGGTTCTGCATGCAGAATAAACTTAATATATATATAAGGTGTGTTAGAAATTCAATCACTAAAGACTTTATCACGCGTAATGTGTTGAAATAAAGCACCATAAATTAAGGTTAGTATCCCTCTCTGGCTAGATCTGCTACCGGTAGTACGTATATACTCGGTCCTTTTGATGATACGAAATGTTAAAGAGATTCTTCGTGATCAGTTGCTATATGATGAGGATTTAATCGAAATGGCTCCGGATCCAACAGTCAGAAGATAGTACGAAGACATACAATAATATAATCGCATTGTCAATTGAGGTAGACATCACTGAAAAAGGATGCCAATAGGACAACTCTTTTGTAGAAAACTATCCTGATTCAAAAAGTATATGAAGAACTTTAAAGGATCTAAAAATGAATTCCTATTAAATATGTTGGGAATATTTTCTAAAAGATCTTCAGAACACAAAGCATGAGCATCCATTTAGGAGGATGAATTTTGAATTTCTATTTTTCATTTGTTCTTTTCTATTTTGTTAAAATGGATAACCAATAAGTATAATTTGTTTTTCTGTTTAGTCATGCAGAAGAGTAATATTTTTACAAATATATGCATTTAACAAGTACATACATAATTAATTAACTAGTGCATATAATTAATGCCTTTCTATAAGCCATTTATTTTCCCTGAAATCAATAATTCCGTAAATAAAAACAGGACATTCAACTAAATATTCGACGCATTAGACTTATCGAGTTAAAAATAGAATTTGAGATATTCCAGGAGCAGTCATATTGTAGAAAATAGTGAAAATGGTATATATTGTTCAGAAATATTATAGATTCACAGTATACTCTTAGCAAATCTAGCCAACAAGTGGGTACATGGCCCCTGTGGTTTTAAAATATAACATCTTAATAAATTAGTGTAGGGAATTATGTCAATTTCTTTGTGCTGAATTTATACACACAATTCTCAAAATTATATTAAAACTTTTTTACTCTCTGTAGATGGCAATAATTACTAAGAATTTCACTTCAATTATAACATATTTAACTATCATTTAATAAATTGTCTTCAAGTAATGAATAATATTAGTCTTGAAAAAATGAGTACATTATTTCTAAAAAATACAAGCGCATTAAAATACTAAAATATGCCCTTTCAACACAGATATGATGAACTTGTTTTAGGATTATCTTAGTTTAAACAAAATAGAAAAATTAAACTTTTAAAATGATTGTCAAGTTTATCTGCATATATAATTACGCTTTACATAAAGCGAGATTTTATTTTGTGAATTCTGCATGGCAGGAGTCAGCAAAAACAGCATAAGTGATTATACTGTAAACATACAAGAACCTACAACAAATTAAGAATGTGGTTCGATATAAATCTAGCCTTCGACAGATGACGTTACGTGACAACGAACGCCATATTGGTTTTGACATCTGCCATCCAATACATTATGTCTGTCACAATTTGAAGCAAAAAGAAGAATTAGTTTGGTTTTACAGCCGTCGCAAGCAAGCAACTTTTGTATTTTGTGAAAAATGGGAAAATGCGAATATCGTTCGTAATTAAGTTCCTTCATAAGAAAGGGAAAAACAATACAGAAATAAAAACCGAACTGGATGTTGTTTATGGCGAGTCTGCACCGTCGCTAGCAACAATTAAATTTTGGAAAGCTGAATTGTTCGTGGTCGTACGAGAGTTTTTGATGATGACCACCCATGGCCCTCAAATATCGTCACTACACCAGAAATCGTCAACAAAATCCATGATGAGTATGCCAAATCGTCGAATCAAAATCCGTGAACTAGCAGAGGCTGCAAACATATCAACTAAGCGTGTACATCATGTACAAACATTTGGATATGAAAAAGATATCCGCGCGATGGGTGCCGCGTTTACTCACTATCGACCAAAAACGCACACGTATGACGGATTCGGAAAAGCTTTTGGCAAAAATAAAAAGTGATCCGAAGGATTTTTTTGTCGATACGTGTCACTGTTGATGAAATGTTCATTATTACACGCCGGAGACGAAGGAACAGCCAAAGCAGAGGAGAAAAGGCGGCGAAGCCCCCCTAGGAAGGCAAAGACAACCCGAGATGATGGCGACTGTTTTTTTGGGATGCGAATGTTATTATTCTTATTGATTACCTGGAAAAGGATGAAATCATAACTGGCGATTAGTACGCTGCACTATTGGAGCGTTTCGACGACGAATTGAAGAAAAAACTACCTGGTTTGACTCTCAACAAGTTCTATTCCATCATGACAACGCACCCCCGCTCACAGAGCGGCCATCGTGCAGGCAAAATTGAACCAATGAGGCTACGAATTGATCGACCACTCAACGTAGTCACCAGATTTTGCCCCTTGCGACTTCTTCTTGTTCCCAAACCTGAAAATATGGCTTGAAGGACGCCGTTTTGCAACAAACGATGAAGTGATGACCGAAACTTCTCACTATTTTGAAGAGCTGGAGCAAAATTACTTTTCGGGTGGAGTGAAGAAGTTGTAAAGTCGTTTTGAAAAGTGTATTACCTTAAAAGGGGACTATATTGAAAAATGAATGATTAAAAAAACAAAAATCGTGTGTTTTCTTACTTAGGGTAGATTTCCGTCACCCTCGTAGTGCATATTAAAGTGGAAATTATTGAATTGATCTGTAAATCATATTATTTCAAAGATCAATAATAGGCTACGTAAAATACTAAAATCATCGCTAAGATTAGTAACAAAATTATCATAAAAAGTACAATTTATGATAGGTTGAAAAGAAGCACTGTTGAGGGATTGTATTGTCGTAAAATCTTCTTCCTCGTAAAAGTCAAATTATTGCAATTCATTGCAAAACATTGACTTGTCTTTAAACTCGTTGTGATTTGAAAATTGTAAGCAGTACTCAGAATGATTAACAGTTTGGCAAAAAAATATGTCTCATTAGATGTATAAAGATTTTTACAATAAGATCTGAAACTAAGGACGAAATGGATACTATTATACAATAGTAAAAGATGCAATTGCAAAACCTCTAAGTAAAATAATAAATAGATCGTTTAAAAAAAGGCATTTACCCAAATAGGCTAAAACTATTAAAAATAGTACCAGTACCGAAAAAGAAACTCAAGTATAATAGAGGACTACCGGCCGGTATCTCTGCTAAGACAGTTCTCTAAACAATTTTCTAAAGTTCTCTTAAACAATTTTTCTAAACAATAAACCCTTTATCAAACAGCCAAGCGAATACAGAAAAGACAAAGGGACAATAAGAGTTATTCAGGAAGCGTTAAGAGATATACTAGATACTAGTATATACTAGATTTTCAATCAAATAATATTTGTCCGATGATAAGGTTCAGAACGGAGTTTATGTATATTCACTTATACAAATACAAT
>WYDF02056802.1:0-25243 GCA_009867245.2 Adranes taylori
AATCGTTTTTTTGCTCATTGCTATCATATATGAATCAAAAATAAAATCTGAGATCAAAATTTGTGCGCAAATAAAGTTCATATTCAATAAAAATAATACAAGTATAAAACATTTATATAAAAATGCGTCAATTTCTTCAGTGCTTACAGCGGAACTGCTTTGGGATAGCATTCGATATCGTCAACCATGAAATAGTGATCTACCCAGTGTCTTGAATGGGAACCTATATTGAGCACTAATGTTAAAGACAATAATGAGTGCATCAGAGAATATTGATGTGGAGATAGATGAGTATCAAAGAAGCAGTATTTGTTGATTTGGTTTTCGTAACTTCGTTTATGATTTTAAATGTTTCTTCAACCACAACAGTCCTTACTCTTTTCAGAGTCACGGAACATTTACAATTTTGCATGATTTGACACCGTCATAAAAAATAGTATGTACCTACATATATAATCTTGACTTCAGAGAAAACTGATGGTGGGCGGAACAGTTTCTCTAAGCTTTCTGAATTTGTGTCCCGCGGAATATCGGTTAAGAAGCACTGCGTTATAGTGTCGATTAATTGTTTTACTTCCTTCATTTTTAGTTCGTGCCTTCAAGCGTGTTTTAATATCAACAGACAGAAAGTTGTTTTGTGATGGAACGTCAACATATGGATATGTTTTTAATCAATAAAAATAAAATACATAATGGATCACGTAACAAAATCAATCAACAAAATAAAATAAATATATTGAAATTAGGTAGAACATAATATGTAATTATAAACAATGCTATTTAAATGAAACTATACCCAAACTAAAAAACTATTGAAACAGTTTCGAATTTAATACCTATTATTTCTATTTTGACATGTTTACAAGCCTAATACTAATATTTACAAAAAAACATTATCAATTCATTTTATTCAAATCTTCGAAAAGTGTAAATTTTTATAAAATACTAAAACTTTTTCACTGTGTACAATAATAAATTAGGTGATAAGTAAATATGCTACTTTTTATTCTGAAGTATGACATATTATTTAAAGTAATAGATACATAATATCAACCATTTCGCAATTTAATTACAACAAATGTCTTGAAAAAGCACCAAGTTCAAGATGTATTGATTTAAGTATGCAACCACATTGACCAGATGCAGGGAGTATTAGATGATATTGGAGATTGATGTTTTTAATTATTATTATTGATATCAGTTTTACAGCACCCTAAATGAGAAGTAGGTGAAATAAGGTATCATTGAACCATCTCAACAATCGAGATTTTAATAACAACAAAGACAGACTTAACAATCAAGCCAATAATATCCCAATCCACGATATTATCTCTAGTACATGCAAACGCTTGGAGACTAATTAGATGATGAGTACATTATGCTACTTTTTATTCTGAAGTATTACATATTATAACATTTACATCACAACAAATGTCTTAAAAAAGTAAAGATGAAATCTTGAACTTGAACTAGCCGCTTTTTTAAGACATTTGTTGTAATTAAATTGTTAAATGGTTGGTATTGCGTACCTATTACTTTAAATAATATGTAATATTTGAGAATAAAAAGTAGCATTTTAATGAAGAATATATAGATGGTATTACTTTTTTAAGGAGAAGTATAACTCTTTGTTAATAATTAAGTGAGTGTTAATTATTTCGAAAACTACATATTGACGTTTAGGAAGTTCAAGTTGGTTTAAAAAAAACAAGGTAAGGGTAGATGCGCATTTTTACTTTACTCTCTGCTTCCACATCACATCATTGCATTCGTTAATGAAAACCAACGCTCAACTCTGTGCCCACCTTGGCTAGAAAACACATTTGAAAATCGTTTATATGAAGTACCTACATATGATTGTATGCCTACATTATTACTAAAGAGATCTTATGAAATTAAATGCAGTTATACAAAGTAACAACAATGAGATAATCTATTAGGTTGGCAACTCATCCAAACAATTAGGGACTTATACAATTAAAGCTCGCCTATTTTTGCAATACCACCTCTAGATCATGTCTAGTACTAGCAGCCGCGCTAAACCGTAGATTTTAGTTAAGAATATATAGACCATTTTGAACTTTTTTAAGATCATGTTTAGGCCAATTTGAACTTCCTAAACGTCAATATGCAGTTATCAAAATAATTAACTGACTTACTTATTGAAAGTAGCATTATTTACTAATCATATAATTAGTCTGCAAGCGTTTGCATATACTAGAGGTAGTATCGTGGATAGGAATATTAATGACTTGATTGTTAAGTTATGCTTAATATCTCGATTGTTAAGATGGTTCAATGATGTCTTATTTCACCTAATTCTCATTTAGGGTGCTGTATTAACGATATCAACAAGAATTATTAAAAACATCAGTTTCCAGTATCATCTAATACTGTAATGCTGGCTGCATTCATAAATTAATTCGTAAGACGAAATCATTTCTAGCATACACTCGGCTAATGGGTTAGGCAGCAGAGTCGTGGTCTTTCAAATATTATGACAGTAATGCTAATAAAGAACGTGCTGGTGATCCCTTATAATAATGGGTGAAATGGTCCATACATCTTGAACTAGCCGCTTTTTTTAATATTTGTTATAATCAGGGACCCGAACCCTTATTTTTTTCGTTTCGGTTCGGTAAAGAAAAAATATATCGGTTCAGTTCCGGTTTTCGGTTCAGCTTGTAGTTAAATATTACTGTAAATTAATGTAAATACACGCACTCCGTCCATATCTTTTTTCATACAGCTTTGCGCTATAACTTAAGGTGCTCACATACATAATTAAAATATCAAAGGCATTTCCTCATACCGAGGCAGCAAGCCCTTTGAATTATTTTTATAATTTTTGTAACAATAAAAACCTAAATTCAAAGTTGTAGCAATTTAATAAAGTTACTACATTATATCGGTCGTATCGGTTGGGCAATGTTATGCACCCACCATACAAGCTGAGAAAGACACTAAAGCGAACTTCTATTCAGAACTCCAGACAACAGTTCTAAGCATTATCAGAAAGGATATACTGCTTACTAGATATACTGATATGAGCGACTTCAAGGCGAAGGTCGGTACGGACTACCTTGGACTGGAGCAAGTGATGGGAAAACATCGATTAGACAACATGAACAACAGAGAGCTCCTCGTAGACTTTGTGCAATAATGACCTAGTTATCGCTGGTACAATCTTTTCTCATAAAGAATGTCACAAAGTATCATGGGTATGCCCAGATCTTTGCACTCCGAAGCAAATTGACCACCTGTCCATCAACAGAAGATCTCTTGGGTGTGCAAAATCACAGAGAGGCAAATGACCACCATCTTAGGACTGCATTCAGATTGCTGCCAAGAGAAAACGTTTTGATACTTGAAGGCAGAGATTTGATATTGGAAAGTTGAAGAACGAGAACAGCAGGAAAGAGTATGCACTGGAAATAGGGAACCGGTTTAAGGATCTTAGGATAGATGATGTAAGTGATATAAAACACTGATTAAAGGCGAAAACAGCCTTCACAGGCACATCTGAACGAGGGCTTGGCTTTATGAACCCAAGAAGAAAGCGAAAAGTGAAACTGAAACTAAACAGTAGCAAGACGCGCCTCCATAAAATCCTGCTTTAGACAGAACAGCAAGCCCAGGACAAGCAGGTGAAGAAGAATGCCAAGGCTGATCGCACTAAATGGACTTTAGAATCGGCAGAGAAGGTAGAGAAAGCGGTAGGCGCTGGAAACATGAGGGAACTACACGATGTCACGAGAAGTCTCTCCAAGAAGAAAGTAAACCGCAGCTGAAAAATGGAAAGGTTCCTGAAGCAGATAATATTTCACCAGAGCTCTTATCAACTGACCCAGACACCGTCACAGATCTTCTGTACCCTCTCTTCAAAAAGATTTGAAACAGAGAAAATTTACCGGAGGAATGGAGAGTGATACTTCTCATCAAACTAGCCAAGAAAAGGAACACCACTAACTGTCATAATTGGAAAAGAATCACCCTACTATCAATTCCAAGTAAAATGTTGACGCGGGTGATACTCAACAGAATCAAAGCAGAATCGTTCGTGTACCGGCCAAATTAACACGCTTCGTATTATTATCGAACAGTCAAATGAATTTATCACTAGCCTTCATTTTCTGTTCGTAGATTTTGAAAAGGCCTTCGATTCCCTTAAAAGAGGTAATATGTGGAAAACCTTGCAGAAATACGGGATACCGGAGATATAACAAAAATAATTAAAGAAAAATATACAACTACACATGCCGTGTCATCCACGAGGTGAAAATCACGGAACCATTCGCAGTGAAGTCAGGAGTTCGGCAGGGATGTATTCTGTCACGGATTGAAAAAAGAAGGACATACAGTGCAGCTGACTGAACGATTGGAGGATCTAGATTTTGCAGATGATATCTGCCTACTTTCAAAGAAACAGCTTAATATGGAAAAGAAACTCCATGGTGGTGAATTTGAAAGTAAACTCCTCTAAGACAAATATTATGAAGATAAACACAAGAGATGTAAAAACACTGAGTGAACAATGAAGACATCGAAAATGTAGAAGAGTTCACGTACCTTGGGAGCATAGTGACCCATGATGGTGATACACCTACAGATGTCAGTGCAAGAATCCGAAAGGCAAATGGGGCCTTCATTCAGCTGTATCCACTCTGGAAGGGAAGAGAGATTTCCACAACGACCAAACTCCGAATATTCAGAACCAATGAAAGCAGTATTATACGGTTGTGAGATTTGGAAGGTCACCTCCAAAATCACCAGTAGCTTGCAGATCTTCCTGAGTAGATGCCTCAGAAAAAATCTCCGAATCTTCTGACCAAATGTAATATCTCTAACGAAGATCTTTGGAACTAAACGAGAGAGTAATTAATCTCCACTCAAATGAAGAGAAGAAAATTGAGGTGGATTGGTCATACCCTCCAAAAAAAAAAAAACAGGATGCTGTGGAAAGACAAGTTTTGTTCTGGAATCCGCAGTTAAAAGGAAACTTGGAAGATCAAAGATATAATGGAGAAGGACTGTAGATAAAGAGGAAAAAACGGAAGGAAAGACTTTTGCAGAGCTGAAGCTTCTCGCTAGAAACAGAATGCGCTGGAGAAACTTCGTCGAAGCCCTATGCTCTGGATAAGAGCGAAAGGAATTAAGTCAAGTAAATCACTACATCATATGCGATTCTAAAAAACTAGAGAATTACAACTTGTAACTCTAAAATGAGGATTTGTAACTTACAAGTCCTCATTTAGTAATCCACTCGATTTAGTTGTATAGGTGGATACAGTTTGTGTATATAATTGTAGTTTTGAAATACACACTAAACAAAGCATTTCTGTTGCATTTTAAAGCACAAAATAGAGATTCAAATATTACGTTAAACTAAATGTTAATTACCTACTGTCTTAATTCCAAAGTAGGCTCAGAAGCATTTAGACATATTTAACAGATAATAATAATAACCTTTATTGGCATTTCAAAAACAGAATACAGCAAAACTAAGCACTAAAATACAATATAAACAAATAACATCAATTCAAATCATTAACATCTAACACAATACAATACGCTGATATTTTTAAATTTATGATAGTTTCTTGCGATAAAATACATAAAAAATACATTAACACACAGATAAAATAGATTATTTATCTGCACACGAGATGCCTAATTCCTGCAAATCATCTAGTGGCCACATATCATACAATTAGTACATACAAAAGAGTAGCTTTATCAAAAAAAATTCTGATGAACCGAAACAAAAATTCTGTTCGGTTCAGGTTTTCGTGCCGGCAAAAGTAACGGTTTTTTTTTCCGGTTCGGGTCCCTGGTTGTGATTAAATTGTGGTTGGGTTTGCGTATCTATTTTAAATAATAAATTAGTTTAGACGAGATAAGCACGAGTAACTTTTTAATCGGATTTTCTCAAACGAGGTAAAAAAAATTTATAGCGTCGAGATCACATAAACCCACGGTAGATATAATTAAAATATTAAACAAACGTAATAAAGCAATTCATTTAGCTACCGTAACGGAAATCGTAAAACATAATTTACTTTGTCCTCACACCAATAAAACACAATAGAAAAAATTTCTGTGAAAATATTGAACAATGTTTTCAAACAACATTGGTTTGCCCAGAGAGAACATGATCAATTCATACCGATTATTGTCAACTTCTCTCGTGGAAAACCCTCAAGCATTATTTGACTTCTGATATAGCTAATGTAGCCACTCAATCGGAAAACTTAACACTTTATCATATGAAATTAATTTGTATACAGGAGTTTCTATTAAATATTATAAATCCACATATGTATTTCTAATCGGTTTCTATTGCAATAGTTTGTGGATCGGGTACGATCTTGATCCATGCCTCTTCTTCTTCACCATCTTCATTCGGAATTCGGACAGCGACTAATTGGAGAGCACCATCTTGCGTATGAATAATTTGAGTTGCTTGATTTGAATGTAAATCATTCGGTGCTATGATACCATTGAATTCTTCTACCTCAACAATGCTGGAAGAACTATCGTCTAGGGTCGCTGTAAAAAAATATTATGCAATATTTTATACTAATTAATACTCCTTTGAAATTAATATTTCATACCTAATGTAATGCTGTTTAAACCATTGTTCTGATATTATGAAAAACTATAGTCATCTTTGTGTAATTCGAAAGGATTTGACTTATACAATGCTTTAATACAGGAAACAAATTCAATGAAGACAAAAGATTAGAATTTGTTGCTTAGGTGGGAACTCTTGAGTTGGTAAATAGCCCGGAGTTGTAATGTTCTCTCGTCGCATAGATTAGAATACGGAAACAGTGAGACTCTAATACATGCTCTTTACAAGTTATGGATGCTACAATCGGAGCTGCCAAAATGGGGTCTGCTCTGAGGCCTTTAATGGCTTTAGACACTATAAAGTGGAATAATAACAATCATTTCTCATACTTATTGCGATTACTGTAGAACTAATCCTTACTAATATGGTTGCAATTATGCTGAAATCAGAAGAAAATAGGCTATCTATCGAAAGATTTAGTAGGCAGATACGGAATAGCTCATAAGAATAGAGCCAATATCTGCCTAAACATTTGAAATTTCTTAAAATCATAATTACAGTATAAATGTCTAATAAAAAATTGCAGTCCCATATAAATAGAATTTATTAATATGCAATCAAAATTAACTAACCTGCTATTGCTGTGGAACTATTGCTCTCTAAAACTCCAGTCAATATCTGCTGCGGATGAAAAGTGATTCCTCTTGAAAAACGTTGTGAAGTTGTTGGTCTTTTTCTTGGTCTAAGAATGCCAACATCCGGAAATTTCTTTACGGTAAGTTTACCGGTCGATGCTAATGATGTAGAACTTTGTGAAGTGAGGTGGGTTGTGATGAGTTCGGTTTTGATTTTTGGTTCTTTGTGTACTGTTTATAAAATAAGTAAAATGCATTTTATGCTACATAAGTTAGTAGTGATTTAATAATAAACTACTTAATAGAATTAGTATGAATCAATTCCAGTTAATTTTCATGCAGACATTTAATTCATCTTTATTTTAGATTTTATCGCCTCCTGATTAAAGGTCATTTGATAGTACACGGTTCGATAGAACCTGAAAGTAGCTTAAAAATTACATTCATTCCAAAAAACTTCAATACACATTGTATTGCCCTGAGAATTTAATACATACTACCAAACGGAGTAGTAATAAACTTGACGAACATTGTACTGTATGTACTTTCATGTACTGTATGTACAATATACTTCTCATTTGCGTCTGTCCCAACAAAGGATGACTAACGTATCACCCCCTACAATAATTTTCTGTTGTTTCCGTTAGGACCTGAGTTTATGCATCAACCTGCACAACCTGTCTATGTCAATCTTGTCTTGTCACCGATCTCTTTCACATAAGTGAAAGATGTGCTTCTACCTATTTTCACATTTGAAACAAATTTACTCCTACATATATTCTTGGATGGAAACGTTTTTAGTTATCCAATCAGCATAATAATTTTTATTCGCGTTTAGTTTCAAGTTTTTGCTATCCATCCAGATCTCACTCTTGCAAACGTCTCATTGTTTTTTGTTTCGAGTAGCACTGTGTCTCTGACTTATGAAATCAATGCTATATCGTTAATATAGTATCAGTGGGACGATTTAACTTTAGTCATTTGTTTGGAATCTTCACTCGTTACACATATTGTTCCACGTAATAGATCCAAGGATTGACATTTCCAGAAGAGCACTGTTCAAAGCTATTTTATCATACCTTTCTCCCTTGTGAGGATCCGATGTCTATCCGAGATTGTAAAGGTTACGTAATTCGTTGTCAAAAGTTCTACAAAAAAATTCCAAGGCTCAAAATAACTTGACATAATATTTAAGAGGTAATCTGGAATCTTTTGAGAATCAACTATCTCCTTCTAGTTAGCCGAATTAAAAGCGTTTTAATAGTTCGATGGTTATCATCGAGCAAAGTTTTCTTGCAATATGTACAATCTTTCCAATTCAACGACTATCATTTATATAGTTTTCTCAGTGTTAATCAGGCACATGGCTGGGTAAGGCCCAGGATCTCCTATACAACTGCTTAGTTTTAGAAGAGTGCCAGTTCTGCCTCTTTTCATGTATGGAATATTAATTCCCACACACACTGCTTGCATAATTTGAGAATAACATTATTATGCTGAATAGCCTGGTCTAGCATTTCATTAGTCATATTGCATTTCTGTGTGCGTACGTTCCATGATGGGTTGGTAATCGTATTAGGTCCGGGTGCTTTTCTGCATTTTAACATGTATAGCACTGTTTGCAGCGTATCCATAATGAATACTGATACCTCAATGTACATGAATATAACTCTTAAGTGGGTGGTCTGACGGAAATCTAGCATAAGTAAGAAAACGCATGATTTTTGTTTTTTTTTCATTTATTTTTCAACATAGTCCCATTTTAAGGCAATAAACTTTTCAAGGCGACTATCCAACTTCTATATCCCTTCCGAAAAGTAATTTTGCTCGAGCTCAAGATATCATAAGGAGCTAGATCTGGTGAATACGATGGGTGGTTGATCAATTCGTAGCCTAATTAGTTCAATTTTAGCTGTACGACGGCCGCGCTATAAGCGGGTGCGTTGTCATGATGGATGACAACTTTTTTGAGAGCCAAACCAGGGCGTTTTTTCTTCAATGCAGCGTCGAAACGGTCCAATAATGCTGCATCGATGAATAAAATCCTTCGGATCACGTTTTATCTTCGCCAAATCAGTCACACGTGTGCGTTTTTGGACGATAGTGAGGAAACGTGGCACCCATCATGCGGATAGCTTTTTCATATCCAAATGTTTGTCTATGATGGCGTGTACTCGCTCTGTTGAGATGTTTGCAGTCTCTGTTAGTTAGCGGATTTTGATTCGACGGTTTGTCATAATCATATCTTGGATTTTGTTGACAATTTCTGGTGTAGTGACTATATTTGAGGGCCCTGGGTGGTTGTCATCAAAAACACTCGTACGACCACGAACAAATTCACGTTTCCAAAATAAAACTATTGCTAGCGACGGTGCAGACTCGCCATAAACAGCATCCAGTTCGGCTTTGATTTCTGCTCATTTTTCCCTTTCTTGTAAAGGAACTTAATCACTGAATGATATTCGACTTTTTCAATTTTTCACAAAACACAAAAGTTGCTTGCTTGCGACAGCTGTAAAAACCATTTGCTTCACATTTTGACAGACGCCATGACGTTGGATAGCAGATGTCAAACCAATATGGCGTTTGTTGTCACATAAATCCATCTATCGAAGACTAGATTTATGTCAAATCACCTTCGTAGTCAGTTTGTCACTCCTTAAGAAGTATATCCACTACTGCTTCGATACCTCTCTGGCACAAAACGTGAATTCCCAATTTTTTATAATAATTATCTACGAGATGCCAACCGTTGTCTATTGTACAATGAATTCTTTTTAGCTATCCCGAATTGCTCGTTTTAGTTTTCTTCGTGAATCTAGGCACATCAGTTCTGAAGTCTATAAAAGCTTATTGTGTTCTTGGTCGGACTCTTGTGACCTTCTTCGAGCCGTAACGCATTCCTTTCTATATTTTGCAATGTCATATCACTTTCAGTAGCAAACCTGTTCGTAGTTTTTCAGATTTTATCAACTGTAGTGCCACACATCAAATGAGATGACCCACTGCCAAAACGAACTAGCCGAAACAACATTCCTCGTATTGAATAACATGGGATTTGTATTGTTCATGAAAATATTATTAACAACATTAAGTAAAATACCGATATTACCTTCAGTTACGTCCATAGAATTTCCATCAGCTAGATGATCAATTTCTTCTTCATCAATTTCAATCATTTCATCATCGTCTTCTATTGCTATTGCATCAGCAAATTGAATTTGCTACAAACAAAAATCGAATATACGTCAGAAAAAGCGTTTTACTAAAAACATTGTTGTTGTAAACTACATTTTATGAACCTGGTTTCCGTTTTTATATGAGTACATTACTTGAATAAGAATATGTAAGTCGCAATAAAATAAAATTCGAAGCAATTAAGACGAAAGATAAAAATTACCTCTCCATTAATAATGATATGTTCTACGGCGTCATCTTCATCATCATCATCCAAAATCAATGTCCCATCTTCAGTATCCAAGATCTTTCCATCCACCAGCATATGGTTGGTGATAAATAGTTTGGAATCTTCTCCAATAGCATTCACTGGTATAGTCTCTAAACGTCGCATTTGATTCGCGTCCACAATTTCCATTTCACCATTTACATTAACCTATAGACGAATAAATATTTTGTCAATGATACCAAGTCAAATAATTTAGTTAAATTACCCTAAGGATTTGGTTATTTTGAGTGGTCAATCGTGGTTGATTTACGACAATCGTATCATTTAGGTGACCACTACTCTGCATATGTTGATAGAGTTGTGGTTTGCGCATGAAACCATTACCGCACACGAGACATTCGTATGGTTTTTTATCGGAATGTATAAAACGATGAGCATTACGATTGTCGCGACTCGCAAATGCTTTTCCACATACCTAAAAGGAATTGAAGAATTATAATCTATTTTAATATAAAATACACTGGCATCTCTACTTTGCTTATTATATTAAATTTACAGTTGCATTTACATTATAACCATATGTAACAAAATTTAACGGATATTAAAAATATATAGGTCCAATTTGATTGAGCAATAGATAAATTGCATGTATCAAACATAATACCGTACAGAGTTAACCAAACTGAATGGTATAAAAAGAATGTAAACGAACAGACACAAAAGGATCATGAACTACAGATATATCATGAAACGCTAAGTATCCAAATATTATGTGGCAACACTGAAAAGCTCACCACTTCCGAAATGCTTACTAGGGACACTGTTATACGATATGGCGGAATCCATGAAAGAAAAGATTTATTGTCTTTTAGAATGCACAAAAAGTTCGTCAATAAACATTGCTTAAAGGCATTTTCGGACAAAATTTGCTGAAGAAACGCTCATTGTCTCAGTATTTCAAAACTGATGAAATAGTTTAAGGAGTTTATGCAAAAATAATCATTAGACACTTCATCTTATATTTTGATATAAACTAATTTAATATAATCCTTCATTACCTCGCATAAAAATGGTTTTTCTCCGGTGTGAATAAGTCTATGTTTCTTGAAATGCTCAGGATACACAAATGTCGCTTCGCAAACCAAGCATTTGAAAGGCCTCTCACCCGTGTGAATTGCTTTAATATGATAATCCAATAATCTAAAAGGATACGATTTTTTTTAAAGAAACAGTTATAAATGTTTCTAAAATTTCTACACTCGATGTTTCAACGATTATATTTATATATTTTTCGTATCGTACACTAAATACACGAACAAACATTGAAAGAATGATAAAATACGTATCAATCATTTCGATCACATTTTGTCAATGCAGCGTAAAGATTCGCGTTCAGCATTATACCATACCTTACGCTTATAAAAAATGTATAGACAAAAATAACATCCGAAATTGATCATAGTCATGGGTGTGTAGGTATATTTTACAATTTGTGTTGATTGGTATGAAAATTGGAAAAATTCTCTAAAGATTGGTATGAATTGCATTTTACACCTCTTTTGAAAAAACACTGCAATTATTTAAATTATATATATATTAACCAAAATACATCGTCAATATCTAACTAACTTCACCCAAAATAAAAAATATGAAATGATAGAAATATCATATGAATTCAATATTCAAACGCACTTTGTGGACTACAATAAGGAATTAGATAAATGTAAAATGGGCCAATATCTTGAAAATATTGGAGTCAATCGAGGTTTTCCAACATAATATCATTGTGTTGATTTGAGGTTTTTACGAAAACTGCCACGAATTGTCAAGTTAAGTAACACTAAATTCAATTCCTTTCAACATAGACACAGGCGTCCATCAACGTTACATTATTTCCCGTGTTCTATTTATCATATACAACAAATTTATAATATGGAAGATCTTGGGCAACTAGATGCGTGACATAACTCTTGGCAATAAAAAAAAATAACGAATCTGCAATATAGTAATTAGACGCTTATCGTTGCATAGAGTTAGGAAAAACTAAACAAAAAAACCAGAATAAGGATAATTGATCGAAATTTCAGATATATAAAAAAACTATCCGGCTTGGAGATGGCCGTTGAATATTGGTTCTTCAATTAAACAAAAAAATTATGCGATGGGCAAATAAAGCGCCAACTAGCGCAACGCTATGGTACAATTCAATCACATAACCTACTGCAATTTGCCGAAATAACAAAATGAAACATTTGAACACAAATCTCTCATAGTCACAATTGTTTCGGGGGCCTTTGAAAATTTGCAACCCACAGAAATATGTACATTCTATATGTGGGCATATAGCTACCAGCAAAAGGGTATATAGCAAAAGACCTAAATATTACCTCCACAAAAATTTGCCATTTCTTTGGTAACTCCGCATTTCTAATAGGTAGACGGTCTTGAAACACGTTGATACAGAAGACAGTAAACGTAAAACCTGTCGGAAAGCGAAGTAGATATTTTTATTTAGTAGTAAATATTTTTATTGCAAGCGTTGTACCGCTATACACAGCCGTCGGCACTTATTGGAGACCACCATCTAACTTTCTAGGATTTGGAGAGATTAAAAGAAACAAGTACAGAATTCAATCAGTGCACTAACGACAGCCACTAGTAATAATCCGTAGATTTTAAAACTACATGCAACACCAGAATTTGATATATTACTATGAAACTTTCATTAACACCCGATGAATTTGGTATGTTACTATGAAACCTTCTTTAACAAGTAAAACAGCAGCAGCCATCTTTAGTAAAACCTAGGCCAATTTTAATATAAAGATTGCATTACAGAAATCAATTTGCAACAATATTTTTGCAAAAAACCACAATTAGAATTCTATCAATCAGTCCATGAAATGCACTTACCTTTGCCTCTTGTAACCCTTTCCACAAGTTTGACACTTGTAACGCTTATCATCAAAATGTGTCGCACGTTTATGCGATGACAAATTCGATCGTTGACTGAATGTAGCTCCACACATTTCACACTGAAACGGACGTTCACCGGTGTGCGTACGTTCATGATCCTTGATTTCAGCTTTTCGCGCGAACGATTTTCCACACATACCACAACGGTATGGTTTGAAACCAGTATGGACGATCGAGTGCACTTCCAAATTATGTGCAGAACCAAAACGTTTATCTAAAGTTGCGAAAGAAAATACGGATAAGCAACAAAAATAGATAAATCAAAGGATTTAACCATTTCCCAGTCAGATTTTATCCCAAAAATTAAGTAAAAGTGTCACCATATTTCTAAATTAATTAAGTTATACACATTAAGGTTTTTGAAAAAATAAGTTCTATATATCGATCTCTTTCTTTCGGCATAACAATCAAATTCAGATCAAAAGATGTGTCAAAATGATCCATTGTTACATATGTAATAACTTTTACCTGAGTGTGGCCAACGGAAATTCTTTTGTTATTCAAATAAAAACTAGTATAACGCAATTCAAGAAGTGGTTAATAAACTTACCGCACAAATGGCAACTAAATTCCTTGAGTCCAGTGTGCGTGCGTTCATGTTGATTGAGATTTTGCTGGCTTAAAAATGACTTGCCACACATCAGGCAGCTGAAAGGTCGCGGTCGAACCTCGTGCGTTTTTTCGTGCGCTTTAAACGTATATTTTGATGCGAAATCTTTACCGCACAAGCCACATATGTAAGGCCGTGTACCAGTATGTACATTCATATGTTCCTCAAGTAGATTACGAGAACTAGATAATCACATAGAAAATAAATAATATGAAAAAACTAGGAAAAATTAAATTCTTTAAAGATTAAATGCAATAAAGAAGTAATTAATAAAGATTACCCTGTTACGAACTTCATAAATAACGTATTCAAATAACTTGACAAACATCCGTCTAAATATTACTATCATTCATTTGGTTCACAGACAGAGTGCACGATTATAAGTCAGATTCTCGTAATCCATAATATTATTGTGCGTAATCCCCGTATTATAAGTATTATGTTAGGTTAGTCTCGACTAGCTGCTATGTATTGATAACCTATGCTATAAGTCAGGACTTGGCAACTTAATTTGGAAGCGTGTCATTTTGAAGCCTTGGGAAAGCGGACCACATAATATTTTAATAGGAAATACTAATATTTCTTTTTAGGTAGATGAAAATTTTATTAATTATTTTTAAATAAAAAATATCGATCGGTTCGGCTATTGTACCACAGAACGTAGATATGATTATACTATGTATAATAGAAATGAAATCTACGCAGAAGTTTGCGATATCAGGTAATGGCCGCCCCTATACCTCTGGGACAACACTAAACAGTAGGAAGAAATATTAAATATTAATAACGTTTTATTATAAAAGCGACATCTCTTTTAGATTAGAGCCGGTCTTCGACCCCCCTCTCACTGCGCTGGACATAGCAGAAATGTTCATATCCCAAAAAATATCTTTGACATTCATAGAATTTTATATATAACATCTTGACACATCATTAAAAAAATTTCAAATGGATCGAAATTTTGAAACATTTTACCATGTTAGTAAAATCTGTTGTGGTCCACGTCATAATCGATCGCGGGCCACCTCTTGCCGAACCCTGCTATAAGTTAACGTCCGATATTTTTACAAGTAACAGACGCTCGCCTAGACAGGACAAATAGTTAGCTGCCTTTGCAAGAGACTCAGCAATTTACGCTAGTTCTGACTACATTTAATCTTTTTACTGCGCGTAGTATATTCTATAACTAGGCATATAGCCTGTGTTTCGTACAATGTTCATATAGCATGTGTTTCATCCAGCCTTATGCGTAGATAATAATTATATTTAAATGCATAAAAATTATTAATTTATTTCCAAAAAATGTGTTCATTTCTAAAAATTATCAAGAAAACATTGTTGAGACTCGAACCTGCTCCGTCAAAAGATCTCGCGATCCAAACGCCAGGTAGTCTACAATTCAACCGCTTATCTTGAGTTTTGAATTATTGAGAACATTGAAAATGACATACTTCCGGCATTTTGTGTCAATCAAGTTCAGATTATTTGGAGCCCTGACAACAAAATCTTTCACCTGTGTACCAAATTTCAACCAAATTCGTTCAATAGTTTGAATTATTCAAAGTAAATATTTAGACAGACGCATACAGCAGACATATTTTAAAAACCACAATTTTGGGCTCAATGCCTCCAAAACATGCTCTCAATAAAAATCTTCGAATCGAAAATTTTCATGAATTAGTCCTTGAAGTTTAGGTAGTATTTGAAAGATAAAAATACAAGGAACCTCAAAAAATATACTTGGTTTATTTCTATCAAAATCACTTAGGTCCTAGTATAGGCCCTTTTTAAAATAGACCACTTTTTCTAGTATATCTGATCAAGATTACCTATATTTTTTCTCGCAGACATCGCAAGTCCATGCCTTATTTTGAGGATAGTGCATGCGCCTATGGATTCTGAATAGACGCAAATTGGTAAATATACGATTGCATGTCTGAAATGAAGACAACATCGCAAATAAACACAATAAGCAAAGTACATAATAATTTTAAAAAGTACTCATAAATTAAAAAGTAAAATAGAACCTTTATAACGAAATATTTCAGTTAATAATTTTGAAGATATGAGAGGATAAAAATAAATTGTTACGAGAAATATCAATCGATTCATGCATTATAACCGAAATTTATTTCATATAAAGACAAAATAATATAAATCTTGCTCACTTCACACTGAAAATCACCCTCTTCTTGAGCGACATGATCATCCATATGCAGAGATAATTGCGGTCTCTTGCGAAAATCATCACCGCAGACGTCGCAGAAATAGATACGCGCGTCATGAGCACTTCGCATATGTTGAGCCATTGCTTTAGCAACACCGCATACAGTATGATCGCCTTCGCATATTAGACAGGTGTACATATCGCCATCTCGGGTCACTAACTATTTTTATAAAATTAAAAAAAAACTAATAATATTTTTTTTAATCAAAAAGCTTGAATGTGTCGAAGTCAAATTGTTTGTTTTGTCAAAGACTTTCTTCATATATAAATTATAGTTCTATATTTAGATTACGCATCGTAATGTGGTACAGCACATTTCTGACATGTGCTGTTAAAACATTTAATTAACAATTAAAATCACAGGTAGACACAATCGACTCAGTGCAATTCAAGTTGTTCTTTTAATTGCATAGGTTGATTTCGATTATTCTTCCATCCAATGGTCTTTTTATGTAACTTCTACAGTGGTCTTAAAAGAAAGCTCTAAAATTGCCGCATGTAATATTTAAAGAATTCGTCTCAATGTGGCATGGTTATCTGTAGTTTTTTTCTCTCCCAGATGTCTCATTGATATTCTATTGAAAGGTTGTATAACAGTTTTTGCACTTCATTTGGTAAAATAAAAATACACAAAAGATAGATCATGGGGACCCATTGGACGTAAATTTCTTTAAAATAAATTACTTATTTAACTTGAAAGATGATTTAACTTGAAAGAATATAAAATATCTCATTGGTAACCATTCTGTGACGAATTCACAACCAGGAAGTAGAGCAAAAAGTGTCTCATGTCGAGTGGTGCTGAAAATCTTTTAAATTGGTTCAAGGTGTCAAAAAATTTTAAATTATCTCAATACAAAACTCAAAAAAACATATATAATACTGTGAGTGGTGATGAAAAATGCACTGGCAAATTTGAAAATGAATATCAATGTGCTGTTTGAGTATTTCAAAAGAGAAAAACTGGGTCATAAGGCAACATTTTTTCTGAAAGTCAAAAAACAGTTAACAGCACATGTAATAGTTTACTTCTGGTAAACCAGTGGGTATACTATAACTCCAAGATAAGCAACCCAAATCGACAAATCATTTCAATCAAGACAATACGTCTTTAGACCAAAAAATAATTATGCTTTTAGAACGGGCAAACGACGAAGTGAGAGATCAGCTTCCTAATAGCCCTGACCTAAATTCCAAGGATTTCTTTACTGTGCCTAAAATGATGAATTAACTACGTAACACGATTTGAGGTTCGAAAGAACTGATTAATGCATTTGGAAAACGTAATTCTGAAATAAACTAAATAAATATATAAAATAAAAATCATTATAAAATACATATGTATAGAATAAATAAGAAATAATTAAACTCGATATTTTATAATACTAATGTATTAAAATATATAATGTCATTCATTAGTAATTATCTTACCTGAGCACTATCAGGTATTTCCAGCTTTATTCTTGACTGATCATCTTCAATTAACGGAGAACTCATTTGAGTATCATTCTCTACATCAGTGTCGGCTATAAGAGTTATATTTTCAACGCTAGAAACACCCATTTCGGAATTATTAGATGCCGCATTGATCGAATTAAATCCAGTTTTAGGAACTGTCAAAGTAAAACAATTTGTATGATGATAAGTTACAAAGTTAACCAAAAATTATTATCCGAAAAAATGTTTATTGTCAAAGGAAACAAAGAACTAATCATTAATAATAAGAAATTCATAAGAAAATCTTACCTCTAACTTTATATCTAAGAATACCAGCTGATAAGGTTTCACCCTCACAATTAGCATCTTCCATAACAATCGTTGTACTCTCGTTTACTTCATTGATCTCCTCAACACTTTCGAGCAGATTCTCCGACGGGGAAGCACTGCCCTCGGTTTCCTCGATCATCTGGAAATGTGCAACGGCAGAACTTTCGTCTTCAATCGATGTAGTACAGTCCTGTTCGGTTTTTAATTCAATTTCTAAATTGATAACTTGATTGTCATTCGTAGCTTTCATGATCTGATTTTGAGATCTAATATATTTAGTTGGATGCACGCCGGACTCGCTCAATATTGCAAAAGCCGTATTATCGCGGGGTTCAACGCTATCATTGGTTGTTTGCTCCTCATGAACCTTATGATTAAGATCAAAATGTTTAATTAGAGAAAAGTAATTTAAATACAATAATACATCGCACAATCAAATTCTAATAGATAAGATGTAAACACAAAATTACACAGAAATCGGAACAAAAACAAAACTAAAATAAAACTTAGCGGAAATACCTCGTTTATAATAAAAGCTGAATTTTTATCCGATTTATCATTACCAAATCCGTATAATGGTGGATTTGAATCGTCTAAATTGCTATCTGCAGTATCCTTATTCAATACATTCTCAAATTGTCCATTTATTCTTGAGAATTGTATATCAATTGCATCAATTGGATCCACAGAGGCTTTCTTATCGCATTTGGTCATATTCTATAAAATAATTTATATGTGACAGTTATAATAAATCCAAATGATAATTTAAAAAATGGAATTATAAAAATGCAGTTATAATTGTAATGTAAATGATGGGAGAAATTTAATTATTTTTGATAGAGATAGGATAAATTAGTTTATAGAGTATTGTAATTACTACTAATAAGAATAAGAGAAATAACATAATACAAATTAATTACGGAAAATGATAATCTAATGAAACGTTAATCGTTAACGCTATTCTGATGAAAATCAATACTGGGAGTAATTAAGAAACAGTTACTTTCAAATAGTTAACACTTTTAGTATGTTATTTACAGCATTTAAAATGCTTTCAATTTTCTTGAAAACTATTAATATCTGTGAAGTACTGGTCTATAGTGAATTATTAAGTAGTATTATTTGATTTGGTGAGTACTTTGATTATGTCTGCGAACTTTACTCTTAGCAATATTTTTTATTTTCCTTTGAAATAATTGTTTTGAAATAGTTTATATATTTATTCGTATTGTCTCTGGTAACAGACTAATAATTTTAGGCATATTATGCATTAAACTAATTATGCGAAGTTCCATTTCGACATAAAAATTTTTACGAGTACAACTTTAATAGAAAGTTTATGGGCTTTGATGTCAAATATCACAAAAATATATTGCGTGGCGCAAATAACTGACCGACTTTTACAAAACGAAAGGAACCTTAAGTCCCATTCTACAAATCCCATTCAGTTATTGTTGTATTAAAAACGAAATTAATTCCGGTATCAATGTTAAGTACAGACCTGTATGTAAAAAATGAATCTCAAACGAAGAAAGAAAGCGTTACCTTAAAAATATGATAACTGTATTTTATAGCTTGCATAAAACTATTCAAGTTTTCTTTACTATGCGAAATATATTTAAAAATAAAGTTTCTCGAGACAAAAAAAAATCAAGAGAAATTTTTTGATTTTGTTCAAATATCTGCAGACTTTTCAAAATCAAATATTTTTCAAAAATTATGAAGCATCACTTTAGTGGTCTTACAATTGGTTACGATTTTTCTTCTTTAACCTTCTTTACTTCTGTTGCAGTTTTCAAGATAGTAACACACTACAAATGAGTCAGTCTGCATATTTATGTAAATTTAGTCTAATGTATTTTAACTAAGCCACACTCAAATTAAACCTGTCGACCAAGAACTTTACAAACTCGTTAAATCGAAAATTATTCTCAACTGTAATTTTGATTACTGCTAACTCAAATTAATATACCACAGAAAAATACTAAATAATTTAATATTTCCTGAATATGCTGTCAAACTGATTCCTATTCAATGTTTATGGATTTGCTATTTGGCTTTCGACTTTGTAAAATACAATTTACCTGATATAAAATGAATGAAAAATCACATACCTGTGATCATATAGTTTCATCATATATCCATTGATATTTTATCATATAGTTAAACATTAAAAATATAAACAATTTATAACTTCATATAGACTATTTTAGATGTCTTAAGCAATTAAATGTAACAATAAACAACCGAAATTAATAATTATTAGTCGCTATTAATTTTCGAGTAAAACTTTATGAAGACAAATTAGTATGATCAAACTAATGTTATCAAAAGTTAATTGTGCAAGTGACTACGGTCAAACTAATTAAAAATGCATGGATTAACGTTAAACATGTTATTTACATTTTAAAACTTACCTGTAGTAAGTCATCATCAGAGGGCATATCGAAATTAATAGCAATATCTGTATTCTCTTTAGTACTATCATTATCAGTTATTTCGTGATTAGCGCTATGACTTGCTTTATTAAAATTATGTACGATATTCGTAGTGATGCCCATCATTTTCTTATGCAACTCGTGCATTTCTTCAAATAACTTGTAACATTTATTACATAAATCTACTAACGCCGAAGAATTGTTCGGAATATTTTCCAAAGTTTTAGAAATCAATTGTTGCAATGCTAATGCAGCACTAAGTTTTATCTGCAAGAAACATGTATAAAGTACTACGGTAGTACATAAAAACAACAAAAACACAACTTACCTCCTTGTTGAATATTTTTCTTGCGTCTCTGACGTGAACGCCAGTTTTGCTGTTGCATATAGCACATTGTTTGGCTTCTTGGTATTCTGTATCGATAATAGACATTCTGAAAAGAAAAAAGATTGCAGTAATTAACCACATAAAATATAAAAGTAATGTTTATACCATTTTTTTCTATATATTAAAGCAGACAATCAATTGTCCTTAACAATATTTTACTATAAATTGTATGACAACTGATAAAACTATATGCAAATAAAATCTACTTTTTTTAATGTCTGCCACAAAAGGATCGAATTTATGAATCTGGTAATTTTGAGTAGTAATATTTAATTATTCCAAGTACCAATTTGTAGTACCAATGTAGAGAAAAATATTTACCTTTATGGCCACGACTTTAGGGAAACATGAGATTTTTGTTCTTTAAAACCAGGGCTGACACGGACAAATGCTGCCAAGCTTCAGAATTAAAGCAATTTGCAAAATGATTAGAAATTTGACATTGTGTAGTGTTGCCACGTCTAATTTGTAACCAGACGTATTTATAACAAAGACATGGGATTGGGCACATTTGCTAAATTTTAATTCAAATTTAAGAGCTTCTAAGAAAGCAGAAATAAACAGCATAATTCTTATATACGAAAATTCAGCCTGCGTATGTTTGGCCTCGCAAAACTACTGGATCGATTGACTTGAAATTTTGCCACAACATTGCATTTACTCCCAATAGCAATTATATATACTTACAATGCGGAAATACTATACTCAAACCATATATTCGTCATAACACGGGAATGCTTTTTAAACACAGGAATACGGGGACACGGTCTAATATATAAATATTCAGCTTGCGTATGTTTGTCCTCGCCCATCTTGAAAAATACTCGATCGATTGACTTGAAATTTTGACAGAACGTTGCATTCCAGCTCAATCGTGTTTTAATATAGTTACAGGGGAATCCGGGAACAGATATTCTTGAAATTTTGACACAACGTTGAATTCGAATACGCGCGTTTTTATATACTTAATGTGGGCATACGTGAATGTGGGAACACGGGAATTAGGTTTTAGATTAGGTTAGTTTTCTCGGTGAATCTATGTTCGCTAGAATACTTTTATTTAATTTCCCATTCATTTCATATCGGACTGAGCCACAGCGAAGCGTAGCCGGATTTAGCTAGTACGGCATAAATTTTTTATAACAATGATTTAATTCAAGTGTAACTTTATTTCTTTTAATAAAGATATTTTAATCTGTCTGATTTCAATGAAAAGTGTGTAGATTTCAGTTACGTGCAGAAGTAACGCCTAAGTACAGACTAAATGTACGAAATCGTTTATAAACGCTACACGTTTCACTAGAGTGGGGCGCCCTAAGCGTTAATATTTTACACCTAAATGACAACTTTTTGCATTGCTCGAAAAACATCTATACACATGCGCATAGCGGTAATAATTTAAATTTCTAAACTAAATTACTAAAATAAATTTATTTTTAAATATCTATCAAATATTTTAATATTTAACAAATTTATATTGATTTATAAATAAACAATGTAAATCAAAATATAAAAATTCCTCTATAAGAAACAAAGTCAAAATCACATTTGAGGAATGTAAGCTATATCAGTGGTCTTTATCCACTTTGCATCTAAACACACCCCCGGATAAAGTCATACGGCATTTATAGTTCTTTGAAGTTGCATTTAAAACCGTAGATCCAAATTATTTAATTAATGCTTTTCTATTAAACTACTTTAATGACTATCAGGAAGGTTTAAGGCGCTTGAAAACTTGAGCGAACAATTGACACCATTTTCTTAAACCTCTTCAATGTAAAATTCTTCTTTGGTTCATATTTTCTGATGAAATTCTATGAAATATATAACTTGGCAATATTGTATAAATCAATTTTGGGATTTTATGCATATTTAGGTTACATAATATTCTGTCATGTATATGATACGATATGGAAATTAAAAATTTAATTTTTGAGTTCTATTGATTTATTAAAACTAAAATAGGCAAATTATCTGAAAATATTAGTGAATTACCTAAGTAAACAACTAAATCTAAACTTTCGAATATAATCGATGAGAATTCCTATTTCCGTATTTCATTGTTCATTTTCACTTCAATTTAAACTGTTTCTTTTCTTCTATCTGCACACAATTACATATAATATAACTTAACTCTATCAAAACCAAGTTTTATTTCTTTGGCAATACTCAATACTTTAAGCAATTAAGTAATCAATAATTTGTAATATCATGTATGGAATGTATTTTGAAGAGTGTAAATAAATAAAATTAAAAAAAAATCTTCTTATATTTATTTACCGTCGGCGTTCTTTCGCCTTGGCCTATAACCGACACAGCTGATAGCAACTTATGAATTGACTATTCATTTACTTATGTCTACATAACTTTTTACTCCAGTGGTGACAATTATGAGAATAAGACACCCTATAAGGATATACAGGCGACAGTTAACATAGGTAGATGTTAGGTCTCACCCCAAGTACACAGGTACTATCTTCTCGATCTGGGGCCTCAGCAGACCATTCGCGAACCCGAAAAGAGGCATCAATTGTTAGTTCTTCTTTAAAGTGATAGAACACAAGGGAAAACGCAAGATCATCTGCGACATAGAAATTTGTATCGTCAAAAAAAATGAATTATTATTTTTTTTTTCTTTGTTTCCCCTTTTCCTCCTTTTTCTTTTTTATATAATTTTTATTTTTTTTTAATTATTTTTTCCTGCCTTCCCAAATTCTTAAAATCCTGCTTATATTGAGATTTACCTTCAGCAAAATTGACTACAATTTTTAAATTTTATAATCTATAAATTTTAGAACAATTTGTTTTACCCTACATTGATATATATTTACATTTTTTTCGAAAAAGGACATTCAAAGAAAATATGTTCCAAAGTCCCCCTCGCTCCACAATCACAGTTAGAGGAATTTGACAAATTTAACCGATATTTATGTTCTGGATACAGGGCATGTCCCATTCTAAGTCGGCAGATAGTGGACACCGTACCTTTTTGGGTAATTTAAAATTTTTCAAATCAAGGTTTTTTTCTAAAGAAGGGCACAAATTGAAAAATCGTCTACCTTTTTGGATTGAATTTTGAGAAGACAACTCTCGTAAAGAAAGTTGTTTCATATTTTGAATGCGAATTTGGTAATCAGGTTTAAAAATTGCTCCCTGATTTACTTGTCAAAATTGTACAGAGAGACTCAAACGACTTATTATTGTTTAACAAATATTAGAATTTATTGGAGGCTAGAATATCAATCAATGAAATAATTCACTTACAAAGCACATTTGATCCCCAAACTGATACCGTCAAAGAAAGGAAAGTTTACGGTAAATCGCTATTATTTCGGTCTTGGTTCCCAAATAAAAAACAAGAAATATTCTCCAAAAAAAGACAAGAAATATTGAAAATCTATAAAAGAAAAATACACAGCAGTAGGGTACGGTATGGAGAAAACGGCAAAATATTGAAACATTTAAAGCTGGCCATATACGATACGGTTTGCCGGAAGGCAAACCTTCCGACTTGAAATCCGGAAGGCAAACTGTATCGTTAGTGGACACATTGGCCGGAAGGCGAAGGCCATCGGCCTCCCGAGAAACTATCAGTGCTTGAAAATTTGCCTGCCGGCTTGCCTTATCGCTTGAAAGTCGTAACGTGTATGTACGAACTGATGGTGCATGCCGAGAGTTGAGCAGGTGCCAGCAGGGTTTTAATTCAGTAGCATATTGTTTATATTTATGTATCAACTTATAATTTAAGAAACATGTTAGATATGAGGACGTGATCTCATGAATTCCTAACAGAATTTATAGAACTGTATAAGTCTCAGCCTTGTTTCTAAATTGGCCGCATAGGGTAAGTTAATACAAAAACTAAAGAATAAACTGAAGCAACGAAAGGTACGGTTGTTAAAAAGATTAATCAATTGCGTAGTTCTTACCGCAAAGAACTAAAGAAAGTAAAAGAACTGGTTCAAGCGAAGAGATTTATGAAACATCTCTTTGGTATTTCCATCTTTTAGACTTCTTATATGATCATGAGATACCAAGAAAATCCAAATCTAATATGCAGGATTTGGACAGTGAAGCTGATGATGTAAGTTCTTATTTTTAGTTTTGTTTAAAATTAAATATGTAGTAATGAATAGCCAAAAAATAATAACTGATCATATGGATGGGTATCGTCGTTTAATGACACGACTACATTAATTGTTTAATTAATTAGTTAGATTAA
>WYDF02056803.1:0-11895 GCA_009867245.2 Adranes taylori
AATAGCAGAAATGGCCATCCACCCAAAATGTTCATCGGAATTTTTTCTACCTTTGTGGTCTCTCATATATGATTCGCTATTTCGATGATTACCTGCTTAAACAACTATTATAACTTTTAATTAATGTTAAGTTAATATAACTTCGTTTAGGAGATTAACTTGTGAATCCAAACTTGTACATTATTTTATTTGAATCAAAATAAACAAAATCGTGACAAGAAAAGAAAAAAATTCTAATATGTCCTTTTCGTACTTGTTTTCTGTTTGAAATAAGTCCTTCAGGGAAAGAGAAGGAACAAAACATGGCCAGAATCACAATTAATCCGAAATAAATGGACGTTTGAAGCTGTTGTATCTTTCCAAACCACACACAACACTCACGCACGCATGTGGATAAATGTGTGTTGTTGTTAAAGTTTAGCGCTACACTACCAGATAGAATGTTTGATTTAAATTTTAGATTATTAAAGGAACATTCTGCAATAAACAATAAGGGCATGGGTCAATTGCGTTAGACAAATGTAAAGGTAAACTTTATCTCATCTGTCAATTTGTGTAAGGCAATTTTTGATAGAGAATGATTGCGCGCGAACTATTTATTGTAATAAATTACAGGTTATCTTAAATAATAATAATCTATCGTGAAATAATATATAATCCGTATAAGTAAGGTCTACTATAAATTCTCTATGTTATTGTAAGCGCTAAGTTCGTTATATCCTAGGAAGTGTTTTTAGTATTTCAGCATTATTGTGTATAAATTTAATTAGTTATCTGTTTATAAATAGGATCATGTGCGAACTACGTTACCCTTAGTAGGTACATTAAATGATATAAAATAGAATCATTATATACACATGTAAACATGGCTGCCATCGCATCACACTACTTCTTCTATAAGCAAAAACATTATGTAAACGTAAGTAGCTGCCATACTGCTATATTAATGCGTATTTATTAATTATTCATTGATGTCCGCGAAATGTTACGCGACTAAGTAATAAATAAAATGACTAGTTTGTGGGCAAAGGGGTAAACTTAGTTCGGGATAGGAACTGGGAATAGAAAGAGGTGAGATTATAAGCGCTGTGCCGAGCAGCAAATAAGAAAGCTGCATAGCTTAAGCATGAATTGCTATCCGGTAATATTCTTGATGCTACATGCAAAAGTTGATTATTATGCACAAAAAACAAAACAGTTTTGAGAGGAGGTGTATATTTGGGAGATTGTAGCAACTTGGACAGCATAGAGGTAGCAAGTTTGAGGACGACAGCTTTAAGCCGCGTTATACAGCGTTATAGCCACAAAGTTTGTTTATACGAAGAAGTAATAAGGGTTTCTAAAAACTATCAATAATTTAAATCAGTGTTTCTCAACCAAGTTCCATCTCAGGGTCCTCCGGATGTCAAGAAATGAATAATCGTCGCATGTGTGTTATGTCGAATAGGTATGAAAGGGCCCACAAGAAAAAAGAGAAGATAAAAGGGGTCATCGGAAAAAAAAGGTTGAGGACTACTGATCAGATGAATTTTACAGGTTCACACTTTTACAAAATTTACCACTACGTTGACTTCCTTTGTCATTAATTACTCGGTTTTTCAATCTTTGTGATAAACATTGATTGCTACGATGTCTTCATACTTTAACTAATAATATTTATGTAGTGACGATAATTTTTTTAATGTCTAATTTCATTTTAAATTTGTATTATTTTTTTTATTTCATGTATTAACTTTTTAACATATTGCCCTGTATATATATTTATATTAAATGTTTAATTCTACTTGTAATATTGTCACGTTGCTCTAGGAACGGTACTCACCCCTTGTATTAGGAATGATGCTAAAGTAAAGTAGTGCAATAATGACTGTGAGTGAAAATATTCCCAGAGTGCATAAACTAGGAGCAAATCCATTCGTGATCAGGATCAGAAGCTGACCAAACACTTGGAACTTAACTTTGAATCCAGTTCTTATCAAAACTTCGCTTCTATTTTACTTTACTCGAGTTCGGCTTTAATTACTTAAAAGAATTGGCTAGTAGTAATTTATGACAGGTTTTTAGAAATAAAAGAAGCATCAAATGAATATAAATATAATTAAATAAATAAAAAGAAAATAATAAATTCAAAAGTATAGATCAATGAAACAAAGTATGTATTAAAATAGTATAGTCGTTTCAGATAAGATACATAAAACAAAAATAAGTTTAGCATAAATTTATACGAGACACAATGAACAGACAATTAATAAAACGTAAAATTCAATCTTTTACACAATTTCGAAAACTTTTAAACAATTTCGATTAATTCAGATTAAATTATATATCAAATAATTAAGATTTATGAAATGAAGAAATTCAAATTACTTAAAAAGGCCAGGTAAGGGTAGATACATTTGTGACATTTGGTGGAAGCCTCTGTGAGTACCCTGTGCTTAGTACATAGCATCAGTGCACTGATCGTCGACCAAATGCATCCACGAACCTCCGTTCAATTCCTTGTGCGCTTAGGTGGACGCGAGCCTGACTTTGGAGCAAACCTATAGCATCAGAAATCCACAATATCGTATTAGCATGTGTTGGAAGAAGACAGTTAAAAAAAAAGGAAGAATATACGTCTCAAATGTTTTCGATGTTTTTTTATTTGTTTGTTTTGCTGTTTTGTTTCAAATGAAACTAAAATATGTGCCAGGAAGGATTGATGCAATTTATAGCCGCTGGTTATAATCAGGTGTTCTTTCGCATTGTATGTGACCTTTGATATATGTACAATACGAGCAAGAAATTATTTTGCTCTCTTTTACCGCTTATTGACTTTCGCGGGCATTTTTGCCACGATGTTTTTACCCGTCCCTACGTTCTACAATATCCAATTTCAAACAAAGAAATTCTTAATGGTTTTCTTTTGACATCTTAGTAGCTTACTGGCTCTTACGACAATTTGAGGACTTAACGGTCATTAATGAATTTACTTATTTTGCTTGAAAGAAGTGTTGCTGTACATGTAAAAATTAGCACCACCATTCCTGGATTGATCACAGTGACATTGGAAGGGGGACACCGATAGCAAGTTCACTTGAAGTTAAAGTTTATTGGAGGACTTCCTATCATAGAATCATAAAATCTCAGAACCTTGACTGGGTGCAATATTGTGCTTTAAAATTTGCAACTCATGAGAGAACATTTCTTATTGGGCTAAAATTACCCTCTCTCTCAAAGATTTCTGCAGTAATTTGGACTAAGGCGCGCCCAGTTGACGCCGTCAGCATACAGGACTGCTTCCACCGAAACCGGACGCTAAAAATCTCTATTTTCGAATAAAAAGCCAGATCCAAGCCATTTTCGACAAGATGCATTTTGATCTTTGTTTGACTGACCACGAGTAAGCTATTCGCACGCTTCAATCAAGATAATTCTCTTTTGATATTCAAATCTGAATTTTAACGGTGAGCTTAGTCGTGGTTTGTTCTCACAAGTGTTTCAGCAAATTTCTTTGCTTCTTCTAAATTAAATCCTATCAAGTCCGTATATTATAAAACAAAAATTCTCTATAAACAAGAGATAGATATATAGCTAAATTGCACTAGCTATTTTCAGCCGAATCTTTCGATACATTATCTTTCTATTTCCGAATCTATTTCCGCTCACTCAATCATAAACTTTTCATAACCATCCCTTGTAAACCTACACCTTCGATGATCAAACAAGGTGGCCAACGTGAGAAAAAGAGGGACGCCAATCGCCGAGCGTTCCGAAACAAAAACAATTGAACGAGACCGCACTCCAGAGTCCTGTTTAGCTACGCTGTACACTCACTCCATGATACCTAGAAGATAACGACCCGCCAGGCGCCACAACTCCGACAAATCCACCGCCAAGCCAGGATCAAGCCCCTTGGATTCCGCACGGCTCACCATTACCACCGATAGCACACGGAGACGTACTATTACCGTCAACCCCCGAAGTCCCTTCTACGCCAGAAAGTCAATATCTGTCTTAATAACAATGTTCGAATTTTTTATCTTGAATTCTTGCTAAATGAATCCAAAAACATCTTAAACATTTCTTGGTATTATAATTAGATTCGAACGAATGTCAGTACAACATAACGATGCCTTAAAATCTTTTCACATATTATAAATATGTAAATATAATATAATCTAGGTTATATAAGCCCATCTACAAGAAAATTACGCTTGTTTGGTTCGAAAATCTGTTGCATTGTATTGCTGTACTAGTCACCTATATATTTACTTACTTAGCATATCTATATAATGGGCCAGATGCTATAAATCGGCCCGACTAGAAAAATTATAAAAATTAGAGTCAATTTAGTCTCATTGCACTGGAAATGTATTGTAGGAAAATTATAGTCCATCAGACGCAGACAAAGCTATTTTATATTTTATTCTGAAACTGCAATAACTTGTAACAAATTTGACAATTAAAGTAACCCTATCCACCACTTTGTTTAGACCATATCTAGTGTTAGCCATTCGCACCACTCCAAAAGTTGACCACTCCAACACCACTCCAATAATAATAATTAAGAACATATTATTAGTGTTACTTTTACGCTGAACAAACTACTTGTTGAAATAATTGTGTTACTTAATTCGAAAACTACATAAAGACGTATAAGGGATTGAAATTGATTTATAATGAATCAATTTCAACACGAGAAAGATATAGAGAACAAACAATGACAGCATCACGGCAAAAAGTTGAAAATATTTGAAACATATAGAAAATATGCAACGGAATAGAGAATGCCCAGATATTTAGAAAATAAGGGATCTAGAGGAAGTCAGAGCATTATAGCCAGACACCATTGTAGATGCATAGAAAGATGGATCAAAAGGTGGGGTACATATGGAGACAAACTATGTAGAACATATGGATTACAGGAAGAGACAATTGCACATTTGGTACTGAACTGCTTTCGAGAGCAAGACATAGGAAATCCAATATATAACGTACTAGGAGAAAAGGGAGAAAGCATAGGTCGGATTTTAGAAGTGCAGAAAAGAAGAAATAAAGCTTTGTTGTATTTGTATTTGTTTAAAAATCTAAACTAATCTATATATAATATATAGATTAATAAACAAAAACTACATAAAGTGGAATAATAATTTGTCCAATTCATGACAGCACTTGGTAAAAGGATGAATATATTGAACGTTCTCAATACACCTAAGCAATAAATAAAGTAAACCATCTCAGCTTAAATTTCAGGCAGCCAGTGTAATTCAAACTAGATGGGCAACGTGTAATCAAAAAACTTTTGATGTCTGATCGCGTAATTATTAGTTTCATCTAGCAGTGTAATAATAAATTTTTATCAGGCTTCACGCACGCTTGTCGAATTGAAAATCTCTTCGCGCGATCACATACATCCAACAGCAAAATGCGAAAGCGTTAGTGACAGAGACAAACTTATCGCATTGAACGAGGATGTGTGCGGATAGCATCCTGTTTGAAGTGACACTTTTGAAGTACATTCTATGTTTTACTTATACCTATTGGTTTATGAATATTCAGTAAAAAATTCGGATTGTTTTTTTTTATATACAGGATTTAGAATGCATTCAAATCAGATCTGTTGTTAGTTTCAGACAAAAACAGCCTTAGATAAAGTTTTATTGTTCATTGACCAATTTACATGATGTGAACTCATCTATAATAAATACAGAATGTTAAAAATAAAATATATGATTTAAAAACACAGTTAAATGTAACAAGTCTAGTAGCTTTCCTTGCGAGTAGACAGTTACTGTTAAGCCTACTCGCATAGAGGTTGCTGCTTGCAGTCAGCTGTTGACGCGAGAGCTAAAAATGCTACTTGCTGGCGCGGCACCAAATGAGAAGAGCAGAAAATGGTGCCTTCAACATCATTTTCATCTTCGAACCAACGAAATATTACTGCAGTGACTACAGTATTATGTGCTGAAATGAAAAAAGCTGTTGAAGAGAAAATAACAAAGAAGCGTTTGGGTTAGAAGTTGGTTAAAAAAAAATATATGGAGCGACAAGTACTGTCCTAAAAGGGATCCAGGAATATTGTAGCAAGTAAATTAGTCTTCGTGTAATATAGATCACACTGTATATAGTTTTATAAAATATAGAACTGAGAATTATTAAATTATTGGTAAGATGTTTATGTCATACATTGCAGCCCTTTCCGATCAAAGACAAGCCATTTATGACTCAATATTTTAATTCAACGGAATTTATTGTACAAATTGTAGTATTCTTCAAACAGAATAATTTTTTATGACGTCGCAATCTCCACTATACTGAATACTCTATTTAATATTGGTAATATTTTGGAGCAAATTACAATAGAATGAAAGTGCTATAAAATTAAAACACACTTGTTAACGTTCTGCATAAGAATCTCAAATTTATTACTAATTTGTCAACTATGTATATAAATTGCATTCTTTTATAATTATAAACAATCGCTACATTTGCTGGTCTAATAACTACATGATTATTTGGACCTTTATGAATAGGCCAGTCATCATTATTGACTTTGTATTCAGCCAAATGCAACTTTTAAGAGTTATAGTACTTTTTATTACGTATGTTGAATGGTTGTTTATTAACACATAATAAAAATTTGTTTTGCCATTAAAAACATTAAATTGTTCCTCGATGATGTATTTTTTTTCAGAAATTTATTCTAAGATGATTTCTTTATTTCAAGAGGTGACGACATGCTTAAAAATTATGTGATACAGTTGATAACTAATAGTACATTTAAATAATTAATTTCATTCTATGACCAAATGGTATTGCAGGATATGTATATCGTGATTAATAATATCTGGGAGAATATAAAACGCCTAACGCGATTCCCGTCCTCCAGATATCCCCTGTGAAAACACTTTGTATAAAAATGCTTTTGGGGACTTATCTATGAGTATATCCATCGTAGTGTCCATCCTTCAGAAAATTCCATCTCTTTGAAAGTAAACATATAAATGTAAATATAAATATATGTTGCTTGGGAATATGCAGGAGTTTGACAGCCCTGGCTTCCATCCTCCGGATACCCTTATTAGCATAACCAAAATGTTATAACGTAAAATGTCTACTTGATCCGTCCATGAGTATACGACCCGTGGATCGCATCCTGTATATGTCTCTTCTTAGTAGATAATAGTTTCATCAGTTAAATTATCAGCTTTTATGGGATACCTAAACAAAACAATGGTTATACAGCTGAAATATTACATGAAATATGATTATTAATATGTGATGGTGCAATGCTTGTGAGTCCACAGGTTTGAAGAACCTGCAAACTCCAGACATTGTCCTATTTACTGGTATAAACAATTTGCTAGGAATAATATTTTTCTTCTCATTACGCGCTATGTGGACTCGGCTCTAGAAGCGGTGCATTTCTTTAATGGGTCGAATCATGTACGGATATATGTATATATTTCATTAGGTTGTGCTACGGCGCGAAGCACACAAACAGTCGGCGACAGTCGTCGCATAGCCTTACCGCTTGTTCTGTTCGACCGCATAATATATCTTTTAACTCTACAGTCAGATGAATATTTATATTTACATTATTTTTCTTGTTTTGAGTTACATTTTCGTAAAATTAAATACTCTGCATCAAAATCTTGCAAAGTTATGCATTGACAAGAAACATTGGTGTTGCTTCAACAATAAAAGCATTTTAGTAAGCCTAAGCAACCTCTTACAACTCCCAACACATGTTTCAACAAATCGAGAATTTAAAAAATATATATTTTTAATTTTAGTTTAATGAATTATTTATTTAATTGCATTCATTTTGAAGTTGATGATTGAAAGAGTGAACGCAAGGCCGCAATGAGTGCGCGGAGGTTCTAAAACTGCAGCACGGTCGCGCATGCGCGCAGTTTAGAGGCAATATTAGTGGCTTGAAATATTTACAATCTTTACACTTAAGACATGTTTAAACAGAAATTAGTATATCAGAATATGTAAAATGCATCATATTACTAGAAGAAGTAAAACGAGCATTTATATAACGAGGGCACATAGTATGCAAAAAATATAATAAATATCTGTGAAGTAATAAAAAATGATGTAACTAAGTCCTGCGCGTAATTGTACCTCTATATAATTTGTGTTTGAAACGCAATCATGCTCTTTACCTAACTAGAATTTAATAATTGCGCGCAATCGCTCAACACCCATAATTATATTTAAATATACATTAATAAATTACAATAACAAATGTTGATCACTGCGGGATATAATGTGTAATGCGAGGTAAGCTTTGATAGTCCTAATGAAAACAGTTTTGCAGAGAAAATACATCACAGTTCAGAACAAATTTTTCTAATGAGAACATAGTGCATTGGAATATGTAAACGAGAATTATCAGTTTCATAAGTAAATCGTTGAAACAAATATGTCTATATCCTTTACATTTTGCAAACTTTTCCACTAATGATTTGGATATATATTTTTTAAATCAATTCAATGTTTGTTTGTTTATATTTTCAGGTAGTTTATGATATAATACCGCACCAGAATAAAAAGGGGATATTTTACTAAACTTAATCTGTAAAGTGTACAACACAAGGAAATTATAACTTGCAATTATCATAAGTTTATCACAAAGAATACAGGCAAATAGTAAAGAATATATGTAATAAAATAATGTACACTTCGAAATTTCAAAATAATTGAAAAATAATAAATTTACATTATAAAGTCTCGTTTTGACATTCGCTGGTTCAAGACCTCATCATAACTATAAAATGGCTGGTTAAAAATATTTTATTTTAAATTTAAATTGAATTATATTCAGTTGACAGACTTTAGTAGGGACATTGTTGAGAAATCTAATGCCTTGGAATTCAACTTTTGCTGAGACGAATTGTTGGTGGCCTAACTTTATAACTATTTCTTTTCTCAGTTGTGTATGTCAGAGCTCATTCGTGAATAGTCAGAGTGGCAAAACCCGCTGAATGTGCTGTTAATATAGATATGTAAAGACTTTATTGCTTCTTGCAAGTTGTCGCAATCTTCTGTTTTTAGAGAAAATGTCATTCTCTGAATTTTGTTTTCATTTAGACACATGCTATTCGATGCTACCAACACAGTCAGACTTTCCTCAAAGTATCTGTATTTATTTCTTAATTGAGTTCTATAGTTAATATTGGTTAAGTGGATAAGGTAGTAGCTAAGGAGCCATACGTTTGGACTCAGCACTTCCCCGATCTAACACCAACAGATATAGGGATTCCGGCGACGTAGATAGCGTCACCGTGGATATCGTAGGCGTGACCTTGTAGAAGTTGTAAATCGTTCCTACACGGCTCCACTGGGACCTTGCCATAACTCGTTCTAAACTAAAAATCAAGATGATGCTGATAACGTAATTAACTGATCCTGAATTTCACTGCTGTCATTTGAAAAAGTAATATGGCGTTCGCGGCCCACAAAGTTAAAAACGCACTATATTATTTTAGGTTATATCAAAAAATTCTTGAACTGCTACTACTACTGAATAAAAAAATAATAATAATTGAACTAACTGGGGTTAGTTAGACCAGAGCAGTCTCCAGCGATGCACGCAAATTCAAATAGGTTAATCGAAGCAGTCTCTTTAGCGAAACACTAAAATACAATGAGTACTATTATACAGTCTCACACCAAAATACAATGAACGCTCGTGCAAGGTGAGATGAAAAAACTGGCGGATATATTATATTTGAGGTTATGTTTTTCCTTATGTTTGTCGTCAAAACTAATCGTCGTTCGGGCTCCATCATTCGAGCGTATGCTGTTAAAAAAATTATTGACATATCTGGTTTGGCATCGAGCATACTTGTAGATCTTCATCAAAACCAATCATCGTTAGGAATACATCGTTTCGTGTGTATGCTGATAAAGTGCGTAAATTTTGTAATTTTTGAATGGATATTTAAATATAATTATTGGTGTTGGGCGATTGCGCGCAATTATTAAATTCAAGTTAGGTAAAGAGCTTGATTGCGTTTCAAACACAAATTATATAGAGGTACAATTACGCGCAGGACTTAGTTACATCATTTTTTATTATTTCACAGATATTTATTATATTTTTTGCATACTATGTGCCCTCGTTATATAAATGTAAATTAAATTTTAAATTCAGAGTGCTCGTTTTACTTCTTCTAGTAATATGAGGCATTTTACATATTCTGATATACTAATTTCTGTTTAAACATGTCTTAAGTGTAAAGATTGTAAATATTCCAAGCGACTAAGATTCCCTATAAACTGCGCGTATGCGCGACCCTGATGCAGTTTTAGAACCTCCGCGCACTCATTGCGGCCGCGTAATGAGAAGAAAAATATTATTCCTAGCAAATTGTTTACATCAGTAAATAGGACAATATCTGGAGTTTGCAGGTTCTTCAAATATATATATATATATATATATATATATAGTCTCCAGCGATGCATGAGATAAAGTCGAAGGTAAGTGCCAATTTCGATAAAAAAAAGTAACTAGCTAAATTATTATTATTATAGTCTCAAGTGAATAAATGTCAAAATAAAATTAGCGCGCTAAAATTATTATAACCCATGAATTATATTCGAGCTCTTAAAATTAATCAGTAGTGCCTTTAGTAATCTCTCGTTTCCCAGTTATGTTGGGTTGTAAATAAAATTCAGATTAAACGCTTTCAAGGTCATGTTATTTTTAAGTTGAAACAGCTATCATTTTGATATAAATATATATGAATGCATAACCAGAGATTTAATATTTTTCTAATTGGTTTAGTTTGGTAACGTATATAAGGCCAAAGATATACACAATTCTCATTGGCATGAAAACAGGGATCAAAAATTTAAATGTAGACTATTTGAAAATTCAATATAGTCTTTGAATATGTTCATTTACTAGCATAACCTTAACTGCAATAAAACCAAATATCTTCTTACAGATTTTAGTAAAATAAAGATCTAAGTGTTAGTAAATAAATAAAACAATGTAGAATGTAACTCATATATATTCTATATCAGAATCTTTAGAATATTACAAAAACTATTAAAAATACTTAAATGTAATTAACAGCTGCCTATTTGAGTTCAATATCAACTACCCTTCGATACATGAATAGATCTTCAGTACAAGAATAAACTAAATTTGAATGTAAATAATGCTTCGATATATGAATACATCTGAGTCTAAACTAGGTATCTTGAGGCTAATTAGATGATATTTTATAGCAAAATGAAGCTCCGTTTTAAAGGATTGTTCAATATAATCTGTATTTCGATATTTGATAGCATCTTATAATATAATCTAATAGCAGTCATTTATAGAAATAAAACGCAAAAATATTTATATGAATATTTATTGGAAAATGGATATAATACATTATATATATATGTATATACATATATATATATATACATATATATCGAGTCACAAAAACTCGACTCACAAAGTAAGTGATATATAATAGTGCTTACGACGTTTTACATATATAATACATATATATATATATATATCTGGTTAATATAGTTGTAACGTGTTCCATTGTAATATTCTTATGATTTTTATACGTCGAAAGTTGTGACCAGTTTAGGGCATCCACCCATTCTCAAAACCGGATGCCTGGCACCGGTCACAAAGTAAGTGATATGGTGTTTTCATGATATGGTGTATATAAGTTTTCATGGTTATCGGTTGACCGGTGTAGAAGTTGATGTACATCATCGACATTTAGCGATGAGTTACAACCAAGTGAATTACACAAAAATATTCTTCGTCCTCAAATACCTATGTATATAAATTTTCATAGCGATCGGTTGAACTATGTAGAACTTAATGTACATAAGCGACATCTAGTGGCGAGTTACAACAATCTGGATAGCATAAAAACCGTC
>WYDF02056814.1:0-11895 GCA_009867245.2 Adranes taylori
TTTTTACAGAACATCATTGTATTTGTATAAGTGAATATACATTAACTCCGTTCTGAACGTATCATCGGACAAATATTATTTGATTGAAAACTCTATATATGTTACAAATAAGCGAATTGTCATTTACAATGTATTTATAGGTTGATTTGAAATATTTCCTAAATTATAACTGATTATCGCAATCTGTTTCTACAATTTTCTTCCAATTAATGAAGACTACCAAACTTAAAGTAGAGAAATTTTGAGATGTTAAAATGAATTTATTAAAAATCACATCTCTCTTAACATGTGCGTTATATTGTTTAGTAGTTATTTTAATAAAACGCTAAAGAAATTACACAACACAAGTAAGTGAATATTAAATATACCTATCCGATCTAATCCCATAAATTCCCACGTTGTTCCAATAATTGGATACACTGGCGGGCCTTGTATTTTATTAATTTTTCGTGCTACATTTCTTTCATCTTCTGTTGCTATAATATAATATATAATAAGCACGATGAGTATACAAATTCCTATCGATAGAAATGGATCCATTATGAAGCGAACTAAACCTGCAACTTCTGAATTATTCACTTCAAATCGAAACACATAACTAAACTGCTTTTTGACAGTGATGTAACTTTGAAAATGTATGTTAGTGTGTTATTAAAATATTTATCGTTCTGCGATGATAACAAGAGCAATAAAATATGTTTTATTTTAGAAACTTTATACTTTATGTATGTTACCAATATTTTAGAACACACAAATAATCCATTGTAGCTCATGAGTTTAAAGGTGAGTTTATATATGTATATAAATATATATAATTATTGTTTAAGATTTTGGGTTCATTATTTATTCATTATAAAAAAATTACTTTTCTTTATTCTTGATTTCTTCTTAATTTGAGTTTACCATAGTTCTTTAAATATTAATATTATATTAAATCTAGAGAAGTAATTATTTCTGGCATAAGTCTTTGCTATGTAACTCTCTACGCTCTCTATATTCCTTTTCTCAGAGATTTTCTTTATATTCTCGGTCCCATCATCTCTACCATTTAATCTCTATGTTATTTTTCTTATTGATTCGCTTATGTTTTTTTCATTTTTCCTCCCCTATTCTTTCTTTCTTTACGGCAGTTAATAATTTTTTTCTCTATATGCTTGTAATTATCTTTTAGTCCAATCTTCTATTGTGATATAATTTGTTTTATTTTTCTACGTTTTTATTATTCTCCAGTTCTTTCTCGTTACCGCTTGATGGTCTGACACACTTCTTTCTCTTACCTGCTACTGTCCATCAGATTTTGTGGTCTGTAGTTTACTAGACCGTAGTCGATTAATGATCTTCCTTGATGTTCAATATATGTCCACTCTCCTTCCTCATCCCCCACACAGTTTCTGTTCATTATCCACAATTCATATTCTTCTGTCCAATTTTCAAACATTTTTCCTTCTTTATTGGAAATTGCGTCTCTGGACTTTCTGATACCTTTTCTTGATTCGGCTCTCTATGTTCTAATCTGTGTTGTGTCAAAGTTTTCCAGTTGTCGTTATTGTATACATTTACTATCATCCAATTATCTTTTCTATTGCCATCCAATCATCCGATACATTTTTTACAGCAATTTGAGTAGTGTGGAGTACGTTTATATAATCTCATATGTACATTATATTGTTTAATCTTTTGTAATTGCACATTTCAAATTTATTAGTAGTCTTTTTATATACACTTATTTAAGCCAACATAACAATTTTTAACTAATCATTACTTTATTTGCCTATGTAAATATATATTATTGTAAAAATTAAAAAATATATATTAAAAAACATTCGGTTTTATTTATTTTCCTAAGTAAATAAGTCTTCATTTGACTAAAATCAGATGATTCAAGTGCGTACGTACCTTCATCTAGTTTCATTGCAAATGTAGAGTAAATTACAAAATTTAGTTTTATTAGAACTTAAATCTAGTGACTTTTGTTAAAATCTAATTGCAAACGTTGAGGCGCGTTATAAATGCATAGTGAGGCTTGTCTCGTTAAAAAAAATTGCACTAAAAAAATCTATTGATAAATCTGGTAATTTTTTAGTTAGTAAATGTAGTGACTTAAAAATCTGGTTGCAAACATTGAGGCCGCGTCTCGTTTAAATAATTTAAATTTCGCGTTTCAGCCATATTCCTTTTTTCAAATGACAGCTGTCAAATTTTGACAACCGGAAATGCCCTGTCGTCCGCAATATTGGATTTTAAATTGACACCTGTTAAACGCAATAGCTGTTCCAACATACGGAAAAAATACCGCTCCACGGAACGGTTACCATTTTAGTGCAATTTTAGAAACCTTTTGGCTGCGCGGTGGTAGGAACAGTCTAGAACTACTCTAGTCCCCCATTTCTCCTTCCAACATTTATTAGTTTTTTTTAATGTCTAATCTTTGGGTCTCCTCATTATAAATCCATTATTTTTCCTTCTACAAATTCACTATAAATCCACATTTTTTATAAGCTACTCTAACTTTGCTTCCTCTTTCCTTCGCTGCTACTTCTTTCAATATGTCTTGCACTTCTTTTTTTTTGTGCAAGTCGTTATTTAAGCCTATCTTTAAAACTCTTTGGTTTTACTAGTATTGGTCACTTGATTCCATTTCTCCCTATTCTTTGACTTCTTCTACATTTATTTCTACTTCGAGTTTCTCTGTAATCTGAAGTTTTCCCTCTTCTGTTTTCGCTTTTGAGTAGGAGTTCTCTTTTAATCCATTTGTTATCATATTATTCCGTCTATTTTGACTCTCCTATTGTTCCATTTTTGTTTTCAATCTCTGCATCCTTCTTTGATTTCTCTTTCCCCTGTCTTTCTTTCTTCGTCCCTTTAGAGTAAATCCTTGAATTTTTTTTCGTCGTTTATTTTCTTCCTTTATCTGCCTTAAACCATCCATTACTATTTGCCGCTTTTCAATTGCTAGTTGATTTACTTATTTACTTTCTCCTCCGAAACAATCCGAATTGGTAGCGAGACTCCTGGCGATTGCACCACGATAATACGCACACTTCGCTGCTTGTTCGTTAATTAGTGGCAAACCACATTGCAATGATTCCAAATACCTCGAATTCACCCTGCAACTTTGTTCTATTTCCGAAGATGAAAGGACGAAGTTTGCCGATATTCACGAGATCAAGAGAGAATCGCTAAAGCAATAAAAATCAAACCTCGAAAATTAAATTTCAGACTTGCTTCGAAGTATAAATCACTGGAAGACGTATATTATGTACAATTGCGATCACGTTGAAGGGGAGAATATTAAAATTGATGAATAAATAAAGATTGTTCGAGAAAAATTAATACTTCTAGATTGTTCGAGAGATATTATAATTGATAAATCAAAATTGTATCCAATAGTTTCTATTGAAAGTTTTTCATTTTCTATTTGGATTAGAAATACTGCATTGTTTGTGAAATATATGTAATCGCCATATTATAAAAGGGCAAATTCATACTTCCGAAAGACAAACTTTTTGTGTTTTCTTGCTGGGAACAATAAAAGCAAAAAAAAAACGTATATCCATTCATGAACGGAAGATATTAAAATCATAAAAATCTGTGAAAGCAATTACCTTCATCTCGCTTTGTTTCCTGAAACTTTTAAATGGGTCCATAAATAATGTCCCGCGCAATAAGTTTGTGAAATTGGTAAAATGTAATAGAGAAAGCGGAATAAAAAAATAAAAAGAGCTTTAAAGGTTAAAACGTGCGATATGTATTACCACTTTCACGTTAAATAATCGCTTAGCATTTGTCAATGCGTTTGGGCCAAATTTATATGTATAGATCTTGAAAATAATAATAATAAAAAAAAAGGAAATTTAAAATTTTTATCACATATGAGTCTACATTAAAAGTACAAACTGTTTATATGTTAAAGAGATTTTAGGCGTTAGTCTGATTATGTTTTTAGGTAGTTTGTTACTATCTGGTCTCGAGCATTAGCCTTACAAATATAAAAACTGCCATAAATAGTCAGTATAATTCGATTCTTCATGATTTCCAGAAATTGATAGAATCAATTTCTTGTCAATTAATAGAATCACTTTCTTTCTCCTTGTCAATTTTTTTACATAATTTTCTTTCCATGTCATTTTAATTGGATTATATTGACGATATGGTGGCAATCTTAAAACACTGTATCCATAACTGTGCGCTATTTTGTCCACGCGAAATTTTTATGCTGAAAATCTGTTTGGAGCAAAGTTAGTTTTAAATCGTAATCATCAAAATCAATGTTTTATTGCTTAAGCCAGTTTTTTATTTCTTCCTTGAAGGTGATAAGAAGCTTTACCCATAAAATAATTGGCAAATCTGTTAAATTTAGAACCAGACTGTTTTCAAACCCTTTTCCAACAAATTCGTGCTCGTAAATATCAGACTACAAGTCTGTGAAAAGCTACTTGCAGAACCTGCACTTAAAATAATATAACGTTTGTTATTTGTACACTTGAGTTGTATAGTGCCGCCTATCGTTTGTCCAATTTTTTTGTTTTGAAACGTCTCTTTTTTGAAAAATTCAGGTTTTGTGCAAAAACACAAACTGCAAAGGATTTTCACTTTTCTGATTCTTTACATAATTTCGAAGAAATTAACATTTCTAAAACTATTTGCTTCCAACAATGTTTTTGCATCCAAATTCCATACATTCTAATAGCTTCCAAAGTGAACTTTTTATTGAATGTTTTAAGTCATCGGTTTTTGGCTGAGGTACATTTGCTTCACAAATAGAAGACGGAAAATTTCCTATTTGTGAAGCAAGTTTCCAGACGGTCTGACGGTCTGACGACTTATTATTAATGCATTTTCATTTCTTTGCTGAACAGCACTAAGCGAAAGAAGGGGATATCTAAAATTATTTTTTGCCTTTAAGATTATATCACGTACTTCTGTCGAAATTTTCTTGGCGATTTTCAATACAGAATTTTAGTACCTTTAAGAGAGAAAAATGATCCTTGTCCTTATGGCTTACGGGTACGTAAGCGTTCATGAATAGATATTGTCGCTGATTTAAAATGCGCAATAAGTGCGCAATTAGCATTCCCATACCCTAAAAATTTCATAATCCAAAGTTCTACCTCTTCTTTTATATGAAATAAAAAATGATTATTTCTTTATATGACACTTAAAATAAGCTTCAAGTAACAACATTCATGATTTTAAATATTTATTATCTTACCCTGAGTTATATCTGTGTATTAATTTAAAAGTATCAAACGTAGCGCTACAAAATTTAATTTTTCTAACATTCTTAGGTATAATAAAAATTAAGTAAAAAACTCATTATTATCTGTCTCTTCCTATGTTTGTACGTCCGTTTCTTTGGTTCTTCGTGTGTAATAGCACTTAATTTGAATTTTAATTAATTTTGTGGGGAAAGCGTCTTACCTATATTAAAAAATAACACTGAAAAATGTAATCAAATTAAGTTTTGGATGATTATCGAATAAAGTTCCCTGATCTATCTAATTCATTTGATTTTAACTTTACCTTAATTAATCTTGAAAATTACGTTGTTCCAGTATTGGAGCCAAGTATTTGAAATAAATTAAACTCAAAAGTATTCCAATAACTCCATTTTAATTATTGAATTGTAGGTGGCGAATTCAATACGAACAATATCAAAATGATATGTTGTTGACATGTTTCGGGAAAACAATCTTCCCATCATAAAAACTATTGAATATCAAAAGCTATTAGTGAGTATAAAATTAAATTTAATGTAAAAAATTAAATACCTTAGCCTCGATGTGAATGTCACATGTTGTGATTCACTTTATTTAATTAATCTTCTGAATATTGTTCTTATAAATTTAATCGTGGTACTAATTATTACTATTTTGTTAATGTGTTACATATTCTTCCATTTGGTTATAAAAAATTTATCTTAGTATGCTTATTACCAAGTGTTCAAACATGAGCAGAGAAAACATTTAATATTTTTAAGTTGTACTTTTCAATTTAATTTAATTTTTTAAGTTAACGTTTCGCTTAACGTTTGTAGACAACATTTATAAATATTTAAGATAATGTATATATTAGTGCAACTTCTAGATAATCTGAGTTACAACCCTTATGATCTCTGATATTGCACATAACTACTAATAGAGTATGTAGATTATCTGGATTACGATTCTGATATACAGATTCAGCTAAACATTAAGTAATAAAATTAACATATTAGAAATGTATTTTTAAAAAAGTTAAATATGATTCCACGTACTTTTTCCAGTCGTTTCTTAATAAAGAGAACCACTTACAGTCCAACACGAACAAGTTGTAAGGAACAAGATGAAATCTATCTTACAAAGAATCATCAATAAATTTATATGAATGAAACAATGAGCTATCAGAGGAAATATGTCCTAGATAAAACATGGACATATCACGTAAAACAATAAGTATTTTTCATATTGCATTAATTTCCTAAGAATTCCAATTAATTTAGATATATTATTTGTTTATCAAATAAGAAATTTGCAAATAGCTATGCGTGTTTTAAGTAAGCTATACGATATTACATACAAAACTTAAACTATATGAAAACAATTAAAAAGCAATGAATGCTTGATGCGTGATGCTTCTTGGTCAGGTGGGACGACTTTAATATGTATATATCATAATTAGTTATACAGCAATTCGTGCATTCATAGATTAAATAATGTAAACACATAGGTGTGCACTAACAAAGGCACGTTAAAAGATTAAAACACAAAAAACATATATCAGGTAAACCAAATTCACGATCTTAAAATGTTCGACTGAAATCTTTCGTTCCTTTAACATTTAACTCATGTATTCTATTTTCTCCCTGAAGGAATGGAGGTAGTAGAAGAAGAGGGACGCCCTACGGGAAGCCTACCTGGTCCGCAGAGGAAGCCGTGATACCTCTCCCGAGCGACCAATCAAACAGCGTTGTCTGAGAACGCCGCGATATTTAGTCGATTCCGAGCCGGCCGTATCAGAACCCCAATAGAATTCTCCGCCGATCCAGTCCGACAATTTGTGGACACCTCCGGCTCTACCATTGCCTTCGACAGCACCAGGAGACGTCTCATTACCTCCCACGCAGGGAAAAGAATGGTTATACAAAGTTACACAGAATAACATCGTCATCGGGGTATTTTTGGTGATAGCGACTATCGTGACTACCTACCTCACTTTTCCACAGACACAGCAACATCACCATCTCAAGATCCACGTCACCGACTTGAAATCCATGTCTAATTGGAACAATTATTCATCGACAATTATTCATAACCTATATCAAATTTTATAATATCTTAATTCGATACTTTTTATACTTTTATTTTGTTAACTGGAAAGAAGAGGTCCTAAATTTTCTTGCATTATAAGTAGAGGCAAAATAAAAATTCCAAAATCAGTCCAAAATAATATATTGTTGATTTAGAATCAACAATATATTATACCTAGTTAAAAACAATACAATCCAGGATTTGCAAGCTTTGTATAAAAAAAAATTTGCTTGCCTGCTCCGAAAATCCGTTGTTTTATATTGCTATCCTATTCACCTATGTATATCTATTTAGCATAATAACTAAAATTGGTCGGATCGATAAATCAATCAGCCTACTTTGAAAGATCATAAAAAAATATTCATAAAAAATGAGTGTCTTGTAAGAGCATTTATGTTATAGAAAATTATAGTCCATCAGACGTAAATAAAGTTTATATTTTATTCTGAAAACTGCTATAACCTAAAACACAGAGAGTGGGATTAAGCATCACCGCCAAGATATAGAGCTCAGGATGCTCAACAAAAACAAGAGGGCACTGGCCTTGGAAGAAGGGATTGAACATGTGGAAAGCTTTTGCTATCTAGGTAGCATTATTTTCAATAGTGGAGATGCGAGAGCGGACGTTGAAAGCAGAATAAACAAGAAAAATGGGTGTGAGACTTGGAAGATGAGAATGGAGATCACACGGAGAGTCCGAACATTGCTTGAGAGCTACCGAGGAGTACGTTGGCCAAATGTTATTTCTAATGAAGCAGACTGGCAGCGCACCCAATAGCGGAAGGTTGAGATCATTATACAGGAGCGGAAATGCTGATGCGTGGTGTTGGCCACACTTAGAGAAGAGATCCACAAGAGATTCCAAAGCAGGCCCTGGACTGGAACCCCCAAGGAGACAGGCAAAGAGGGAGACCGAGAACGACGTAGCGCATTTTAGATTTAGGTACTTAAATAAGGAGGGGGCAGTAAATTTGACCTCGCCCCGGGCGGCTGAAACGCACGCTACACCACTGAGTTTATGCTCCAGTTTCTAATCAAATTGACCGTACACTATTTCTAATGTTACACTATAATTTTTAATCAAATAGACTGTACACTTAAATGCCTGGATTAAAATTAATAAGGTTTTTAAAAGCTTGTTTTCAACACTATTTCATAGTGTTTATTATACATTTTTATATCAAATTCTAGTAATTTTCAGCTAAAATGATGTACAATATGTAAAATATTGCACTAAAAATTTTACTACCGCAAAACATGTATAACGGAAGTAAAGTAAAAAAGAACATTATATAATTTTTAGCTAAACTTATTTTCTTTATGGCAAATAATAAACTAAAATATATTACGTATAGTACATACTAGAACGAGCCATGATTAGCATTGAGCCAGGAAAAGATATAGCACGTAGAATAATATACATGATAACAAATTGCATATTACTGCATGAAATATAGTAGTAGTTTTTCTAATACCACTGAGTTATGTAAATAATACGTCTTGCTTTGTAATGCTCTGTTTTATTCTTGTAATATATAGGTGCTTATTTCAGAAGGAAAATTATTTACCATCGTATTTATTCAAGTACGTATAATCAATAACTTTTAATCATATGTAAATCATCCCAGAAATTTGATAGCCGAGTTATTATTAAATGTATATATGAGTGTTTGTATTTGAAAACGCTAGTTTACTTCGTATAAAAATGTAAATTTTTATTTAATAATTTTCATAGCTAGATACAATACATTTTGCTAATGGGAGGATTGAATTTGTAGGCTTGCACATAGATACAGAGAAAGGTTCCCAAGGTTAGTTAGAGTATCAATCTGGAGATTTAAATTGTTGATAAAAAGGATAATTCATCTATTCGACATTTTATCTAACAATTCACAGTTTATGGACTGTGTGTGAACTAATGGTGGGGGATGATTCTCGATTTGTGTTAATTTTATAGAGCACTGCGATAAGTTCTTGTAAACAAATGACAATTTATCAAGCATTATTGACCATTCTTTACAACTTCAAAGAAATTGTTTCTACATAACCCGATGTTTTATTGCGATTCATCTTCTTCTTCAGGAACAAATTACTTTTGTTATATTTTCCATATTTTAAAATCCCAAACGCCATATCGATGTTTATATTTCAGTGTTTAAAAATAATTGCCGCTTGCAGGTAAGCGGCAAAAAGTACTACTTGAGCGCCCCAAAAAACTCTCAGTATAATCTTCCCAGCTGATGGTACAACTTTAAATTTTCGTGGTGGAGGGGAATCGCTATGTTTCCATTCTATCCTTTGGATTTTAGTCTCGGGATCATAATGATGAAGCCAGGTTTCATCCATGGTAACATATGGATCAAAAAAGTCCTTATTTTCTTGCTAGATGTTCAAAAGACGCTTTCAAATCAAAACTCGGTTTGTCTTGTGATCATTGGTCCACATTCGCAGGACCCATGTTGCGCTTTCCTTTTTCATATACAATATATTAGTGAGTATTTGTTGAACGGTATGATACGAGCTGTATCCTCAACAATTTGCTTGATGCGTATTCGTCGAACTTGAATAACCCTGTCATGAACTTTTTGAATGTTTTATCAGTAGTTACCATTAAAGGGGGACCTCCAGCATGCTGAATTTCACTAGACGGTCTTCCGCACTTGAGCTCGTGGCACCTGCGTTTCACTATGTCATAAGACACAGTTGACTCTGCTACAATGTCCTCGTGAATTTGAATCGGTGTCATCCCTTTTTTCTGCAAATATTTTATCACTGCAACTGGTTCCATTTTCCTGTTACACTAATCACATTACACTAATACAAATTAATCTGCAGTACGAAAACATTTTGAGATTCAAAACTAATATCTTGCAAACATAACCTACATATATATATCACTCGATTAAGTGTCAAATAATTAGTCAACTAGGCCACTAAGAATAGGAATCAGCCCTCGTAAAGGACTGCATGGAGATGAAAACCAACCGAATAATGTAATATTGTGGGTCATTGTCTCCACACCTTCCTCGCTCACTGGTACCAACAAAGGAACTGTAACTGTAACAGAAGTGTCTTATTCTGGTAAGTTTCATTTTATTATTCGGTGGATTTAACCACCAGTCTTTCCTGTGAATGTGATACGACAAATTATAACTTAAAATCCATATATCTGAATCGCTATTGTTATTCATTGATTTAGAAGAGATACTTAGTGGTATATTAACATTTTGGAGGTCAATAACACTAGAATTACAAGTATTAATAAAATCAATTTTAGAATTGATTGCAAAATATTTGTTATTAAATGATTTATCCACACATATTTTAATATTAGATTTATAACTAATATTTTGCAATTAATTTTAAATTTGAATTTAAAATACTTGTAATTCTAGTGTTTTTGACCTCCAAAATGTTAATATACCACTAAGTATCTCTTATAAATCAATTAATAACAATAGCGATTCAGATATACTGACTTTAAGTTCTAGTCCAACTTTAAGAAATGAAGTTAGGAATAGTGAGTTGTTTGATATTAATAAAATTTTTGTTAATCCTACCATTGTAAGTTATCATAAAATATTTATTAATTTATCCGATATCAACTTTAATAGTTCCCAATTAGAGTACCTTAATAATTGTTTAACTTTCATCCCCTCGAATAAGGTTAGTCATTTAGATTTTATGAATATGGTTGCAGAATTAATGTATATTTTTAATAATAATGAAATTTTAACTCACAATGCTAAATTTATCGAATATATTTTATGTACGATTGGGAAAATTAAATCAATTAAATTTAAAAACCTGATTGACTCCAAAATTTATTCAGGAATAACAGATATTTGTAAGGAGAAGTATTTGACGATAACGACAGCGGATAAAGGAAATTCTGTGGTCATTTTAAAACGAACTACTTATATCAGAATGGTACAAGCTGTTTTAAATAATAAAAATTTGAGAATATAACAGTCGACCCTAGTAAAAAGTTACTCCTTGCTATTAAAAATCTGTTTAAAACATATCAGATAAATTCAAAGATATTAAGTGTAAAATTAATAATAATTGTGTAATAATAATTTGATTCCATTTTTAGATATCTTATTATTCCACGAAGTTAATATGATAAGATTTAAGATTTTCAGAAAAATACCTTCACAGATAATTTAATACCATATAACTCAAATCATCCTAATTCTCATAAATTCGCAGTTTTTCAGTCATTAATTCATAGACCTATAAATGTTCCACTATTTCTAAATGATTTAGAAGAGGAATTCAACATCATTAGTGGGTTAACTTTAACAAATGATTATGGGGATAATAAAATAAAAAAAATATTTTTAGATAAACAGAGAAAAAATCATATAACATTAAAAAACATAGAAATAAATAAAGATACAAAATTTTATTCTATGACTGATTTGAATTAATCGAGTAATCTAATACCAATTTTGTTTAAAAAATTTAATATGAACATTAGTTTTAAAAATAAAAACTGTTTTCTAAGATTATGAATAATAAAGATACGTTACCTATAAATTGACAAACAGGTGTTTATTCTTTAAATTGTAGTTAGTGTGATAAGTTTTATATAGGTATGACT
>WYDF02056825.1:0-11895 GCA_009867245.2 Adranes taylori
ATCTAACATAATAAAAAAAATTTAATGCACGCCACTGCTAATATTGAATGTAAACTAAACGTAATTCATGTTTCTTTTAATGCAGCATCGTACGTACTACAAAGTACTAACAATCTCACTCGCGCTTAAATGCTAGTCATATATATATATATATAATCATATATATATATATATAATCATATATATATATATATATATATAAAGCCATATATACATATAAAGTCTGGTATATACATATACAGTTAGAGTCCTTTCATGACAGTGAGTCTATTATAATGTAAAGGCAAAAGAAAGAAGTTAAATATATTCACTTTCTTTATTCTTTTTAATACATATGCTTGCCAAAAGAAAGATATAAGATATATTCCTTTTCTATATAAGATATAAACCGTACTACCTAGTACGGTTTCAGTCATGGCGTACACAAAGTGCAAAATGAAAATATAATAATCTTTAACATCAAATTAGCTTTTGCTAAAAAACAACTCAAATAATGTATTAAGTAAACTTATACATTTCATAAAAACTGATTATTTTTCAAAAACACACAAGTTAAGACATTAATTTGTCACAATGGCATAAAGACATGCTAAAGATCTTCTGAAGAAGAGATAATTGTTTCCCCGAAACATGTCAAGTACAAGTACAATCCTCACAGTTGGTTAATTTGTTATCTCACCGGTTGGAGGCTTTGGTAAAACTTAATATATGGAGTTTTTGGAACACTTTGTTCTAATTTACTAAAATGTGGATTCCAGGACTGAAACGTTCAAAGTTCAATAATGTATTAAAGTCAAAAAAGATGACAGCAAATAACGCTATCTATTGCAAACTTTCACTACTATAGACTAATCTTATATCCAGTTTTTAAAATACTTGCTCATAATCACCAGACTTCTTAAATCTGCAGCAATACAACAAATTTCTTATTTCTTCCTCTCCCAATTGAGTGAAATACAATTTGAATACATTTAAAATATCCAATAAAATAAAAAACGAAAATAACCCCATCTATTGTAAAAATATTGAATTGATAAAACCCTTGTCCACAAGCTAAGAAAAATAACGCAAAGCAAGGTGTGGTCCAGCGGTATCACACATAAAACGTTATAGTGTTATGCTTTTAACATACGCTCCGTCCTTATGTTGGTGCCTATTGTGCCTGATACGGTGACTAATAAATGCCTGGAACGGAGACCGTTGATGGTAGTCGTATACTGGATGATTGAGTGGATGCTGATGATGGTCGTAGCATAGATGCATTCTTGTTTGGTTTGCTGTAGGTGTAATTTTTCTGTTCTTAATTTTCTTGGTACGGATGTAATCAAGTTTCCAAGAGATAGGAATGTTTTGGTTGTCGTTTCGTTTGTTCATCGTGTTCAGTCGTTTCTCGATTTCTGTTGTAATTCGTTTACTATAGTAGATTTGTATGGCTAATGTTCAAGAGTTTTTGAAAGCTATTCTATGACCGGTTGTAAGGCCGACCTGCTGAACTATTCTGGCGATATTTTTCTGTTTGATCGATAAATCGCATTCATTGCAGGGTACTTCAGTCGTTTCTCGATTTCTGTGGCTCTTATGGTAATTCTTTTGCTATACTAGGTTTGTGTGGCTAGAGTTTCTAAAAGCTATTCTATGACCGGCTGTGGAGTGGGCCTGCAGAATTTCTTATTGACGTTATTGGTGTGTTCAACTATTCTGGTGATATTTTCCTGTTCGACAGATAAAGCGTATTCATTGCGATTTCACAGCATATTCATCGCGATTTATCACATTCATTGCAGGGCACTTCGTATACTCTATGGTTTTCTAGTGGGATTTTATCTCTTGGTTTGGATAAAATCGGTGTATTGATTTTTTTATGTATATTGAATACTGCTTTGATATCGTTTTTCATTAGGATCGATGATATTTTGTCGGTAGTTCCTTTTATGCAAGGAAGAGTTGCAATGGCAGTTGGTTCAGAGGGTGCTGGTCTCGAACATTGTATTTCGCGTGGACAGCTTTATAATAGACAATATAAATAAAGAATAATTAGAGTTAAAGGAGTATTTTTATTTAACGTTTAAGACGCAACTCCATGTACCGCACAATGTTTTATAATCATGTTGATTATATATTGAATAATTAAATTGATTTAATTTTAATAACTAAATTCTAATTAATGTACGTCTGCTTGGATAACGCTAATTGAATATGAATTTTACTAAAGCGTCGTACTAATTTATTCTTTTGCTACGCTCTTTAAAACTTATATTATGATTGTGCCTTTGACTATGAATTTTTTTGGAATAAAGTGGATGTTTTTAATTGTGCCTCGATGTACAAAATCTATGTATGTGTTTTGTTATTATTCCAAGTTTATTAACCACATCGTGATTGTGTACCAAATTATATGTTTTTGTCAATCGATTATTTTTTAGACCAATACATTGTGTAATTTCTTGTGTTCTATAAGCAGTTTACTTAAGTAATTGATGGACTGTACTTAGTTTACTAAAGTCAAAAAAGATGACAGCAAATAACGCTATCTATTGCAAACTTTCATTACTAGAGACTAATGTTATATCCAGTCTTTTAAGTGATTGCTTATAATCACCAAATTTTATGAGACTTCTTATGCAGAAATACAAAAAAAATATTCCTATTATTTTCTATCCCAATTAAGTGAAATACAATTTGAATAGATTTAAATTATCCAATAAAAATAAAATGAACTAAAATAATGCCATCTATTGTAAAAATATTGAATTGATAAAACTATTGTCCAAAAGCTAAGAAAAGTAACAGAAAACAAGGTCTGGTCCAGCGATATCACAAATAAAACGTTGCAGTGTTATGCTTGTAACATACGCTCTTCTTAACGTCTTTATGTTGGTGCCAATTGTGACTAATACGGTGACTAATGCAATGTCTGGAATAGAGATCGTTGATAGTGGTCGTATACTGGATGATTGAGTGGATGCTGATGGTAGTCGTATCGTAGATGCATTGTTGTTTGGTTTGTTACTGGTGTAATTTTTCTGTTGTTATTTTCTTGGTACGGATCTAATGAAGTTTCCAAGTACTAGGAATGTTTTGGTTGTCATGTAGTTTGTTCATTGTGTTCAGTTCTTTCTCGATTTCTGTGGCTTCTGTGGTAATTATTTTGCTATAATAAATTTGTGTGGCTAATGTTCTGGAGTTTTTGAAAACTATTCTATGACCGGCTGTGGACCGGACCTGCTGAATTTCTTATTGACGTAATTGGTGTGTTCAACTATTCTGGCGATATTTTTCTGTTTAACCGATACATCGCATTCATAGGAGGGTACTTTATATACTCTATGGTCTTCTAGTTAGATGTTATCTCTTGGTTTGGACCATATGGGTGTATTCATTATTTGATGTGTATTGTAGGCTGTTTTGATAACGTTTTCTTTAGGACCGCTGATTATTTTGTTGGTAGTTCCTTTTATGCAAGTAAGAGTTGCAATGGCATTTGGTTCAGAGGGTGCTGGTATTCCGAATATTGTATTTCGTGTTTAAAGTGTAGATTCTTGTTTATTTGTTTTAGTATAGGCATTCTGAAGTGCACCCCTCAATATTGCAATTTTAGAGTATTCCTTTATTATCGGTAAGTAGTCTAGTACGCTGAATTAAAGTTTTTATTATAGAATTCTTTTGTCCAGGGTGGTAATATGAATCAGCACATCTAAAAATGGCATTTAATAGTCCTTTTCTACTTCCAGGGTGTATTAGATTTATGCGTGTTCAGAGTTGACTGCGTCGAGGAATTTCTGTAGTTCATGATTTCCATGTGGCCATATCACAAGCAACGATGCATTTCTACGCTAATTAATTATTATCCCAAACAACCATTAGCTTAAATGAATTTAATAAATGTATTTGTAATGAACTAAAACGATCAAAACTAAATAGGTAAATTAATCTCCGCTTTATGCAGTTCGTAATAAAAGTTTTGACATCCGGTATATGAAAGATGGGGGTAAAGGTTGCGTCCACGAATTTTCAGAAACAGAAAATAATTCTTTCTCATAAATAGCATCAGTCGAGATGATACTCTAATGCATCATCCCGAAACTATTAAAATAATTAAACGAAACTAATATTCAACAGAATGTTAAATAGTTGGACACGAATGAATAAAAGCAGGACATGGATTAAAACTCCATTTAAACTAAAGAACCTAGAAGCTTCCAAAGTACATACCATTTGAAATAATTCGTTGTAATAAAATTATATTGCTCGCATTTACTACTTTAAATTACAATTGTAAGGAACTTTAATTGGCGTTTTTGCGATTTTCCTGTTTAGCTTTAAATGTCTAATTGTTTGGGGTCTTATTTTGTCTGTAATATAGGTATTGAATGGTAATCATTATAATAACAAGGTGCACGTCATACAATAATTAACGACAATGGAGAAATATAAGACTGAAATGAAGAGTGAAATCGAAAGCACGCATTATAGACATGCGATCTTATTAAACCTTTTATTAATGTAGGTATTATTTTTACAAACAATACCAACAAGTCAAGAGTAATATATGAAAATTTATTGTGGCATGTGAGGAAATTAATCAAGTGATTATAGATTTTAGTTTATTCTTCTAATACTCCCCCCCCCCCCCCATTAAATTTTCTTTATTATTTCCTTACCCTAAACTTATGTCCACAACTCATTTACGCAATTCCTGTATCCACTTTTTCTCCTCCGATTCATTCCCATAATCCAAGAAACCTTTCTTTTTGCATCAATTCCCTGAACAATTATTAGGATTTAGGTTACCAATATGCCCTTAATTATTTGAATATTTAATTTAATAAAATTTATTTAGAGCACTGCGTAATCTTTTAAGAAATAGTGCAGTGACTCATGGAGATTAATCTATATCTACTTATATACAAACGTCTAGCTTTGTCCGTCTGTCTGGAACGCTTTTAATACTTATATATAAACGTCTAGCTTTGTGAGGAGGAGTAGTATTCTGATTTGCCTGAGCAACGACATGATTGAAGAGAATTTATTATGTTCATTGTGATTTGTCTTGTGCCATTTAATATGTGAAATTAAATGTCAAATATTTAATAAAATATGACCTGGAAATCGATAGTCGTTTTACGCGGGTTATCATCTAGTATATATATTAAAGAGGATCTATGTATGTTATGAATGGGCTTCTAAACCACTCAACAGATTTAGATCAAATTTGCAGGAAAACTTTGACATAGCATAGTGGGTGATCCTGTGAAGTTTGGTGTAGAATAGATCACGGAACATGGGAACACATATTCTTGAAATTTTGAGACAACGTTGCATTTGAATACGCGCTTGTTTTTATATACTTAATGCGGGAACACGGTATTATGGGAACACATGTTCTTGAAATTATCTTAGGCGATATCGCTGACCGCGGCCCTTAGGCCATATCGGGAACTCATATCAAACTCAGGTTCATTTCACATCAGACTGAGCCACAGCGAAGCGTGGCCGGGTTTAGCTAATAATAGATAATATAAGATGCGTGGTACATAATAATAATGCCAAACTTAACTCGTTTATTTACCACAAATCTAGGTAAGGGTAGCATAGAAGAGAGGAGGAGTAGAGAGATGCGGGAATAAACTAAGAGAAAGAATTTGGAAGAAGTGGGATGTGAGAATGTAGTTTATAAAAAATATATAAAATAAAAGTTAATTATTTTTATTTAGTTTTTGGTTACATAAAATAGTAATTATTTGATTTTATGTTGTTATTGTAATTTGTTTATAGGCATAAGATAAGAAATTATATGTTTGTATTTGATTTGGAATTCTTGTATTTATTGTATTGTATGCATTGCCGATGCCAATAAAGGTTATATTATAATATATTATATATTTTGTGTCCATCATTTTGTTATTCAAAGTTGTTTAAGAATATTTAAGCCACTTCACATGACAGTACGACTCCATGAGAAGACTATTGTTGAGGTAACATAGTTGGACAAAACAATTAAGCAATTAGATTTAGGAATTTTATTTACATAATATACGCGAGTTTAACTTAAGTATAGATTTTTAAAGAAACATTTGGTTATAGAAATATATATATTTTGTACAGAATTTTGTAAATATTTTGTACAGAATTTAGTTTATCGGTGCCTACAAAACGTGACTACAACGTGACATTCAAACGTGGGAAAGAAAGCAAGTCTTAAAAGTACCCAACAACGATCGCATTTTGAATCCTCCGCTCGCCTATAATTAGGTAAATTAGACCTAGTGCCGACAACTGCTGCGATTCGAGGTGTATGGTTACTAGAGAAACCAGCAGGAATTCAAAGAGCGCTCAATTGATGAAGGTTATAATTGCACCTGTTGGTTCGTTTGGTTGTTACTCATATTTAAATTACCATCTGTGAAAGATAATTCGCTTGCGATTATAATCTGTTGTTCCAGTTTTGTCTACAAGAGACAAACTTAGTTCCTAGCCTCTCGCCAAATTATAAGTGTAAATATTCATTATCAAAGACAATTTATCACATAATTCAACACAGTTAGATTCAATTAAATTAAATTTCAGACTTATTTACTTATGGAGATTCTAATCTAAAAATATTTAAACAGTTTAAATAGATAATCTAAGGGAAATTTATTAGACACCTGCAAAACACGGCTAGTTAAATATAATTGCAAAATAATAGCAAAAATTATTGTAGCACGACACACTGCTAGTACAGTAGATAGTTGCGGGGAAGAAACTTACCGCGATGAAAAAATAAATTGATAGCAAAGAGAAAAAAGAAGTTGTTATGACGTGAATATGATTCTACTACTCTATATTAGAGACTCTTAAATGTAACAGACTTTTAAATTAGGATGGAGACTCAAAAAAACTTTCTCCTCAAAGTTTCGTTCGCGATCAACTAATCAAACGACAATATATAAGCGGAAAAAATCATAGAGGGTATTCTCATTATTTATTAGAAGTTTGTTAGTTTTGGACGACTGATAATTGTTCAGTTTAAAATATGCGATTTTCTTCATGTCTGAAGTATAAATATGAGTAAATATAATTTATCATATATTTTGGTTAAAGGAAGTTCTTTTAATTTTATTCTCATCAAATAATTTGATTTCAATGTAACTAATTTTCATTTCAAAACAAGCTAACAATTAAGTAATTTTTGTGTAGATGTTGATCACTAGTTATTATATTTAATTATTGATCAATAATAAAATCTATTCATGGTGTATTAATTTTTATGAAACTTTAGCAAATCAGAACAGCGTTATATTTTACTATGATGTTAGTACACGGATTCTGTCTTAATAGTAACACACACACATACACACATACACACACACGCACACACATAGAATGTGTAGTATTAAACATGCATTATGTATAGTGAACATTTATATGTAAGTAAGAGACGTAAATAATTTTAACTAATATTGGCTTATCGCTTGTGTGGAAACTTCTGCTGCGCCACTGATTTGTGTGAATCACCACACCACACAAAAATATTATCAAGTGAATGGCTTCATAGAGACCGTGTGACGGAGAGAAAGACTCTGTGAAGGCTCAGTCCCTATAAATACCGCGCTGTTATACATATTAGTTTAGTTCTTTAATTGAAGACTCGAAGCTGCCTATGCGCCCAGTAAGCGACTGATGACTGGAGGTACATCAAAAACAGTTCCAGTGTGCGGTCTGACGTTAAACGGAGCTGGCGTCCGAGACGCGTTTACCGGAGGATCGAAAGATTCTGTACTATTAAGATATTTGTTTGCGCCATTTGTGACTATCGTTAAGGTTCTCAATTAGCAGCGTCGGATATTGGAGTTCCTTTAGCACGTACGTTAATAGTAGTTCCTCAGTTCCTTAATAAATTAAATGTTACTTTGTAGTTGTTTTATTTATTTTCGCTTGGAAGGAACAGTATGTGCATCAGAATAAACATCTATGTAATATAAATAAATTTTAATCAGTATTTGTTTTACTATTCACCAAAATTCACAAATCCGCTTTAATTATGGTAATATGTGTAATAAATTATTTTATCGTAAATTGATTGTTTTTGTAGATCAATACAATTTTTAAAATTTTGATGCGTTTTATTTTAAGTGTATTTATTTAATTCATGAGCCATTCTTGCTTTATTAAGGTTGATTTCTTTGGCTTTATTCAGGGAGGGGTTCTAATAATTAATGTTTAATGATAACGTGTATTTGCGAATATATATATATATATATATCCTAAAACCCCAAATAATATTTTTCTGGCAATGCCTTAAACAAACTTTCGATTTAAGATTCCGAATGAATTGGGTCGCTGCGGTTTGGTTCATATTCGCGAAATATACGATTCTGAACCACATTCACGTTCGTTATACAGTGCACTGCTGATTCAACAGTTTTCGATTCAATTGTGAGTAAATCTGTTTCATGCATCTTTTTAATAGCTGAATTATGTTGAAATTATCCGATTACGACGTGTTTTCTAATCCACTCGAAGTAATGTAGACTGACCAAATTATTTCTAAAGCATAGCACGTTTCTTCTGCAATGTTTCGCTTGTTTAGTAGCATACATTTCAACTAATTGCTTTAATTAATTGAAATTATTTTCTATTGAGATCAAGTTGTAATGTGGATTCTAATTATATAAGTATTTTCTATCAGTGAAATAGAGAAGGTTTTTTTTATTATTAAATGTATATGCTTAATCTAAATTAAGGTGAATAGAAAATGTCGATTCCAGATTCTGGTTTGACCTAGATCTATATATAAAATTGTTATCATATCGTGCACAATCCAAAGAATATATTATCGAATTTTCCAAATCAAATGTCAGGTGTATACGAATCCCTTATATAAAATATTTCCAAACACCTGCAGTTTATAAAAACTCACTAAGTTTGCGAATTTTTATTCAAGAAGAAACGACCTTCCTTAAAAATCTTATACATTCTTTAGTTGATTTACTGTAGACTGCAAGTAGTTTATGCTAGGACACATTCGAAGGATGTTGTATTTTATGCATGTATATGGTTGCTTCTTTTTTTTATTTCCATTACAAAAACTCTTGTTTTTACGACGTTACGTTATATGCTTTATTTATTCATTAAATTACCAAAATAAAAAGTGTTCTAGCAGTGTGAGACAAATGCTTAGATATAAGTAGCCTTGTAATCAGTTGTAAGAGATATAAAATTAATAAAATTGTTCATTTCAGTTTTGTTTCCTTGCAAATATTCTATGAAGTTTCATATTTATAATTATACATTATTTATTAATTAGATAAATTAATCATTTTGAAATTGACTGTATTGTAACGGGAAAAACATTGTATTGACCTATCTATCTATCTATATTAACTAAAAACGAGTGGTTCGTGACAACATGGAAAAAATGAAGGAGTTTTATTTTTGACCTTTTTGACCACATGATAGCTACCCCGACAAGGTTATATGCCGTTTACGAAATTGAAAGATGTCCAAATTCTCTACAAGTTTTATATCAACCATTTTTTCAAAGAAAAAAACCATTTCCAAAAAAGTTATGAATTTTTAAAAAATCGAAAAAATATTGAATTTGTCAATTTTGTATAAATCCAAGAAAAATGCGGTTTTTACTATGCGATTTGTGTTTACTTGAAGGAAAAAGCGAAAATATTCGAAATTTTGACAAATCCATAGATTTTTCAAATAAATTTTTTTTTTTTAATTATATAATTTAAATATAGAAAAGCCGTTTTACGCGTTTTCATAAAGAGTAAAAATTGATCTAATTTTTTAATTTTACGTTATTTTCGTTAGAGTATTGCCGTGAAAAAAACTGAATTTGTCTCTTTAGGGCTCATTGTGAATAGAATGAATGTACACGCAAAAATAGGCTAAAATGGTCAACTTTAAGTTGGCTGAAAATGAAAAATCGATCGTTTAGTAATATACTTATTGCAGCGTGCCTCTGTTGAGAGCATGTTATAAATAATAAGAAAAGGTGCAGAATATTGTGCTAATTAAGCAATATTAAGAATATCTAATATATTATGAAGGTAAGAAATAATAGACCTATTGTAGAAGGTACCTAGTTATATTGAATAGTGTACTTACTGCGTTATTATAAATGAGGGATATTAGTTATAACGTATAGGATATTTGTTGTTATTGTCTTCCAGAAGTATATTCCTTGTAGCTCATTTATCTTTTTAGTGTGTAAAATTAATGGGAAATTTTCAGTAATATAGCCTAGGCTCCGAGGTGATCGAAACCTGGTTGATACCTAAAATAGGAAATTGAGAACTGCCGTTTAATAGGAAAATTATTGTTTACAGTTAGTTGCCTCGTTAACTAAACATACATAGTCAGGACCTTATGATATAATGTGTAGTGTCGATCATTAATTAATTGTACTATGTATTTAATCTACATTATTAATCTATTGGTTAATCTTTTATATTATGAGCCGTTTTGCTTGCTACTGTTATGTTTCTGTTCAATGGCAGATTACATTCGTTTTACCAGCTGTTTATTATGACTGACTGAGATTAACAGGAATCTTTAGTTGATACTGGAGGGTGATTTTGTATGCTGACAGCACTCTTCTTATGAAATTAGTGCACATAGCGAATTCATGTGCACTATGCATTAATTCATAGTGCACATGAATTCATGCACTATGAATTCATGCGCAGCAGTACCTACTGTGCAAGACATATATGACTGGTTTTCTTTAGAGTTGAAAATAATGGATTAAAATTAGGCGTAGTAATATCTCTTCAGAATTTAGGAGTTTTAACGACGATTGTTATATCCCATCTCGTAACTGTTAATTTAATTGTCGATTTCTAGCCGATCTGAGATCTGCAAATTTAGAGTTGTATGGAAATGGCCTTTCGGAATCGTACACTTGTTCGTGATATGAGGCTAGAATGGTGAGGCAGACCGAGACTTGGTGGGATTACCAGAGGATTATTCATTCAAGTCTCGTGACGGTCATTAATCTGTTGTCTGATGGGTAATCGTTGGACCCTCTAATTTTTTGTGGATTTGGAGATTTTTTTACCACGTGCAACTTGGTCGCTTGTCAGGCTGAAAACCGGGCCAAACTGGACGTCTATCTCAGATAGTGCTATAGGTGCAGAACGTAGGGCGGTGCCTACGAATCACGGCCGTAAGGTGAACAAGTATATTCCTGGAATTAGCTAGTGACGCAGTCCAGCGGTAAAATTTCAAGTATTTTACGTATCTTTGTTTGCATCATTTAGAGCTTGTCATTTTAAAACTAGTTTTGATTATCATTAATAAGTCAGCGCCTCACGAAAAACTTTATCTTACTTTAGGTCCCGCTTTGTTTATATAATTATTGCCAGTCCGTTTTATGCTGAAAAAGGCTGGATGCCAGCATTTACAGTCAGGGGAAGAATTGGTAGGAAACTATATATCGTTTCTTATGACAATGCTTTTAATATTAATTAAATTCCATTTTTATTTATTGAATTTAGTATTGTGCTCAGTCAGGATTAATAATTAAAGGTTTAATTAGTCAGACTTAACAAGTAATTTGTTTTGATTTTACGAAAACCATTTTGAAAGTGAACAAACATATCTTTGGTAAAGGACCTTCACTGGTTCAGCTTGACTCTGCCCTACGTACCGCAATATAATACATAGATTTACCCTTCAGGTATTATGATCTTGATATTGGCGATGTTATTAAGAGCATTTAAGTGCTGTGATAATTGGTAAATAACGATGATCCAAATTGTTATGTGCTGTAAGGAATTCCTTATTTTACTGTTTATTGCTGTGTATGTGGTTTGGGGCAACTATTTTAATCTGTTATTTGATACGGGGAGGGGGGGGGGGCAGTTGTAAAGATTATTAAAAACCCATAGAATTATT
>WYDF02056836.1:0-11895 GCA_009867245.2 Adranes taylori
AAATTGAATTTTAGCATGAATTTTAGCACAAAAAACAATTTACTTTGTTAATAAACAATGTTCAAATTTTATTTGCCGCACCATTTGGTATTTCCTCGTAATTGTGTAAATAGCGTGTTCTGAAGTTACTGAAAAATGTCAAATTATATTTTAAAGCAAGTGGATTAAAATATCCCTATTTATATTAAATATTTTTAAATTTTGGAAGCTGTTTCAAAGATTATTAACTTTAAATTGATGTTAATAATTTCAATTTTGTTTTGATCAAAATTTATCAAAACAAGCATCAAATCTAATACAGTCTAAACCAAAAGTTATAGGCTTCCAATAGGTTTTTCTCACTCTTTACATTCTAATTAACTTTGTCGTTGTTATGCTGAGTTTGCACATTCATGATTCAGATGAATACTGCCATCTAGTGCACAAAATTAGTAACTAGGACGCAATCGGGATAATACCTTTAACGTATGCGTTAGCGGCTGTCTAATTGCAATCATTATTTGGTTTATTGAATAATTCTCTGTTTACTATATTGGATTCCATTCAGAAATAGATTATACTGTCATAGTATAATATTATTTACTGCAATATAGTAGTATATTAAACATAACATTTATAAAATTAGACTCTATTTACATGAAATCTTGTTTTCAGTAGTAGAGGGTGAGTTTTTAATAAATATACCACACCAGACTATAATTTCGAAATCTCAAAATACCGAAATTTGCTAGAAAATGAGCGAAATGTTGTATTTTCTGTGGAGATAAGTATTTTCAATATTTGGGTATTGACTTCAAGAGAAGCCAAATACATAATGCTCCAAAGGATTACGTACTGAAAAGAAATCTCCCGAATGTATAAAATGTTATTTCAAAACTAAATATAAATTAAATTTGGTATTTTACAGACGAAATTATATAGGACGTTTTCAAGAGGGACGCTTTTCAAGTGTACGGAATGTGATTTCAAACCGCACACAGAGAAAGTTTTTTAAGCCACAGCCTAACTCATAGCGCAGTGAAGCCTTTTTGAGTGTATAGATTGTGGTTATTCAAAACTGCACATTTAGAGCTATTTAGTTTAGAAGAGAAGACAAACGAATTATTTAGAAGAGAAGTCTTTCAAATGTTCGACATGTGATTTCAAAGTTGCACACAATGCAAGCCTTTTAAGTCACAACCGAATTTGTTTTTTGTCGAAAATTCCACTGTTAACTTCAACTACTTATGTTGTATTGTTATATAAATATATGTACATATATATAAATTTTGAAATGCATTTAGAAATATACAAAAATATAGAATGAACTCAACACGTAATGAAACATGTAAACAAATCTTTTATCCCAGTTACGTCAAGTTGTTTAATTCGACCACCTGAGGGCCAACATTTGCTTAAATCGTCAATAACTTATTCCAATTGTAACCAGAGCTGTTTCAAGTACTAAGAAAAAGTACTCGCAGTAACCAATACAAATAGCCCTATAAATTATTTTCACTTCAAGTAACAAGTAACAAACAAGTACATTTTTAAAAGTACTTGGAGTAATAAGTAATTTTACTTGAAACTAAAAATTACTTTTTTTTCAAACTTTTTTTTTCAAACTCGCGATTTTGCGAAATTCTCAGATTAGCGACAATATTCTAGTTATTTATTACTAGTGGGTTGATATTGCAGAAAGACAACTATGTTGGTAGTAAGAGATGAGAGGGATGTTCCTTGTTAGAAGCGCATTTCTTCAATTCGTCACATTTATTTGTTGTGTCGTTTCGTCACAGTTATATTTATTTTGTTTACAAATAGTCAACGTTTGTTCATAACAAAAATTAGTACAGTTATAGAGTTGATGTATAGATATTTCATTAAAAGTCAAATTTAAAGAAGCATCATGTATTGTAATTCAGACATTGTATTACTCTGCGAAATATGTAGTCAAGAATTGCTCGCCTCTTCCGCCAATTTTAATCAGAGTTGTAATAGTTTATACACGCAACAATATTCATTATTTAAAATCTGAAAGAAAGTTAACACTAAATTAAAACCTGCAAATTTAATTTAATTTTTTTTTTATTTATTTAAATAAACGAATAAATAGAATTATAATATACAATTATGAAATAAAAATTAAACAAACACAAAACTTAGAATCGATTAAATTAAGATTATTTTTATGCAAATAAACTTAAAAAGAGATTTGAAAACATGTTAATCGATACTACTCTTCATATAATTCTTTACAACGTCGGTTTCCTCTCGCCTTCTATCTGTAGTCTTAAGCCTCTCACCGACGCAAAATCGGTAATATATACACCAAAAACTTGGCAACAAGCTCGTCTGTCAAGTATAAACGTCAATCAAATTGCCAGATATATGATCTTTTGTTGCGATTTGTCGCAGAAAATTGAACCAGAACCAATTTCTTTCTTTTGTCACAAAATCGCTCGTTTTTGCCACCACTAAATTGATACATTTGAATGAACCATTAAATAGAATTTCTGCATTTTTTATAGTTGTCGCAAAATCGCGAGTCTATGAACTAAGCTAAGTTTAACATTTTGCTAAGTTTAACAATTTTTGCGTTTTAAAAAACATTTCAGTCATAAAAATATAATTTGATTAAATTTGATCAATATGTTGTTACCTCAAATGATCATATATAATACGAGGGAGAATCAAAAATTATTTAATATTTCATTTCTAAGTACATACCTCTGCATTTTAGGTCGACTGCATTATCTATTTATTTATATTGCTTCCTTGTGATGTGATACCGTAATTCAGCCTAATATAGATAGATAGAGCAAGTTCAGATTAGAATATGTGCTAAAACTTCAATCTTTGATTCAAATTATTTTTGTATATCTTCTAAAATAAAATATCTTTTAAAATAAATTTTAAATTTTTGTTAAATATTCTCTTGGACTTACTTCCTATTACAACATTATTATTTCTTTAATCACATTCAACTTTATTGCAAAATAAGTTATTTAATATCAAGGCTATCATGGTTGAACTTATAATAATATAAGAAATAATACCAATCGGTGTAGTGGACAATGAAGATTTATTTATGGTTTTACTTTATAATCTTCAAATAAGATAATTTGCCAAAGTTCAACAGAGACTATGATATTTTAAATAAACATAATATAAATAAGAAAAATTATTTTACCTTCGATTATATTTTATAATAAAAGGATAATCCAGAGTATAAGAAAATTTTTATGATTCAAAAATCCAATATTATCCACATTAAAAATCTTCCTGTCAATAACAAATAAAAGTGTTAATTTGTATAGAATTAAATTGAAAAAAAATAATGTAAATAAAAACAATAAATGGTAATTAAAATGTAAAATTTATGAAAATAAAGTGAATTGTATAAAATTTTATGTAAAAAGTTTAAAAAAGTAATTTAAATAATTTGTCTAAATTTAAATAAATTTTATATAATGTTTATTGTCCACTATAGCGATTATTACTTAAAGTATTGTTGGACACAATTTTACATAAATATTATATATTCAAGCATGATAGCCTTAAACAATTAATCCTAATGTAAATATCGAACGAATGTGTTATATATGTTCATCATTTCAGTGCTGCATGCTTTATAACATCTGTAAATGATTTAGTATCAGCAATGTAAATTTATATATTTTTAATATGAAACAGTATAATATTACAAATGTCATATTTCTGATGCAGTACTACGCAAATGTGCTATTAATCCAAAAGCTCCAATGAAACCCCTATATTGGACCAGAATTTTAGTGCCAACAACAGCTCCTATACCAAAGACACCGACTAACGATACAGATGAATCGTTGAATGTAAGAGAATCCCCAGATAGCAATAAATCTTTGTGGAATAAAATCGACGAGGTTAATTTGGAATTGGGGGAATTTACCCAATTATTTTCAAGACAGGTTTGATTATTGATTACATCATTATTATTAGAATAACGCCTAGAAATGCAGTTTTAAAGTTTCATAAAAAAGAGTTACAAAAAAATTATCAAAAAGCACGGTTCTTTAAGATTTTAAGATTCTAAAACGTCAATAAAAATAGTGGCTAGATTTAATAATTATTTTTCAACATTGTAATTGCATTAAGACAATTTATTTTAAATTTTGTATGAATGTTATGTAGGTTACAACTTGTAAACCTTCGAAGAAGAAATCCCAGGAAAAGCCGAAAAATGAAACCATAAAAGTCTTAGATAGTAAACGATCACAGAATGTTGGAATTTTGGCGCAAAGTTTACACGTCGAATTTCATGAAATTGAAAATGCTATATATCATTTTGATACATCAGTGGTTAGTTTAGAAGCTTTGCAACAGATTTATGAAGCGGTAATTTATTATTAATATTTTGTTAAGGTGTATGTAATTTTTTCATTGAAGGAAGTTTTGTGTTCCTTCTGTTATTCTAATTTGTATATTGTTTATATTTATAAATTACTCCCTCATTTTCTCTCAATTGCTATTTATTTCAAATGACATTTCATGATGACCTCATGTCATGTTATTAGAGTAGATGTAAACATAAATAGTACGTATGCTATTTTATATGCAGTAAAACCAAGCTATCAATATTACATGAGAATTTTAGAAGAAAAATAAACGGTTACATAATAGTAACCCGTTACATAATAGTAACCATGTACTACAATTTTAATCACTGAAGTAGCGCGTGTATAGTCTTTAATAAGTGATTTCTATTAGGCATGTTGGGCACTTTCAATCAAGGGCTATAACTTCTGAACAAAAAGAGCCACCAAAATATGATATACACCACTGTTCTTGATCTTGTAAAATCTTTCATATGAGGTATGATTTTTGGCATGTATCCATAAGGAAAAGACAAACCAAAGGTCTAGATTCCTTTAAATGATTTAATGATTGAGAAAACGACAAAAGCAAGAATAAATTGTATCTGCAAACATTTTCTCTCCACACACACTCTAACCGCTCTCGGACGTCTCTCACCTCATTAACCACACACACCGTCACTCATAAAACTGACTGACTCACTCTCTTCTCTTGAGGACACTCTCGCACTTAATTACATTAGGGTTACAAAATTTGGATATTGATAAATGATAAATATTCCTTCTATTACAAAACTTTATTTATTGTTAGACAAATGGTAACTAATTTACGTCTTTATGACAATCGTAATTTTAGCGAGCTTCAAATGAGGAATTGGACCAAATAAAAGCTCATATTATGCTCAAACCGGAAGTAGCTTTAGATAAACCAGAACAGTTCGTATTAGATTTATCAGAGATTTCCTGTTTCGCTGATAGAATTGCTTGCTTTATGTTTCAAGCTGAGTTTGACGATTCCATATCAACCATTGAACATATGTTATCGAATATCAAGACAACGTGTAATGTAAGTTACAAATTGTAGTCAGATATTCTAATTATTTCACAAGCACTTGCCTATTTTTATTCGATGGAGTAGCTTATGCCTCGAAATGAAATCGTAGGTGAATAGCGTGAAATAAGAATCGATCTCTTTATAATTTTGTTATAAGTACACATATTTGATACAAATTATTGTAGTTTTTGATCACAAGCCCATCATTAACAGAAGTATTTGCCATAATTCTAACACTGGGCAATTATATGAATGGTGGCAATATGGCACGAGGGCAAGCCGATGGTTTTGGCCTAGAAATTCTCTCAAAATTGAAGGATGTCAAATCCAAAGATTCTCAAATAACTTTACTGCATTATGTGGTATTTATTTTATATTTATATTATAACATGAAAAATTTGACTTTAATGAAAAATTAAATGTATAGATTTTTCTTATGATTGATTCTGGATTTTAGGTACGTCTGTACATTAAAAAAATAGAAGCGCCAATGCTAGGTCAAGCCCTACTTCCTATACCGGAACCTGGTGATATTTGTCGCGCAGCTTCTGTTAATTTCGACGAGGTCCAAATTGATCTTCAAAAACTTAAGAAGCAACTAGAAAGTATTTACCTTAAACATTGCTTTAATTATAGTCAAATCACTAAACATAAATCTAAAGTTATAGCAAAAGAAAAAGTTAGTACATTTGCTATCAACATCAACGACGCCTTAGCAAACACATTTAAAAACGTTAAAATAAACGGGTACGATAAAACATGGGCTCAAAAAACTTCATTTCAGACAAGTTCTAAATCATTTTCAGTATCCCTAAATAATGAATATCTGGAATTATTGCTGAAAAACAAATAATCAAGCAATGCAACCAGTATTCCAACTCCAAAATCAATTCATTTATTTGATCATAAGAAAAACCACTTGAATAGATAAATATAACTATTTCTTATTCGAACTAAATATGTCGAACTTCAGGTTGAATTTTTTTCATTCGGATGTTATCATGTTTCTGCTTGTCAGTTTAAAGTTCTCATTGAGTTGGAAAATAGAAAAAGAACTTGTTTATTAACTTATTGTCTTTGAATTATATTTTGGATAATAAGAATTGGCGGGAGTAACTATGACGCGGGCCCAGAGCCGATGAAAGTTCAGTCGTTTATGATATATTTCAGTGAAATTATATATGAATCCAAATTAAAACGAATCCCATATAGTGTGCCTATGCAAATTTTGATTCTGCTTGGTTCGCAGATCAATGGATTATTGTTCTTGAATTTGTTTTCCACGGACCGCACACTGTCCTAAAAATTGGAATTACAGTGAAAGAAACAAAGCAAGATTTGTATAATATATAAATACTTAGTGACAAGAGTAATGAAGATCAGTTAACCCTGAAATGCAATATAAAAGTAAATAGATTTAAAAATAAAAATAAATAGATTTGGAAAAATAAACTAATACTACCAGGGTCGGTATAAAAGAATTAATTTCTTCACGGTGTTTCCTACTGGTGAATTGAGTGCCATGCAATCATGCAGGCGGCGCTTGTCTTAGATTTATAATTTGATAACATCAACCATTGGATATCATAAACATTTGGTTTCGGAACGTAAAATCATTGTGCGAGAGTGCATTCACTTAAATAAATATATTTGTTATATTAATTAACATTCTGCTGCTAAATAAATTATCGGTGAGTAGCTTATTTATTATATTTTCCACTCATGTTATTGCTTGACTCGCAAATATTTTTCTGATTACGGTACTACGCAGGTAAGATTTATCCCCTCAATAGGCGGACTTTTGAAGTTTTTTTTAATACAATGGAATAAAAAGGATTTTTATTTTGTTTTTGAGGTAGTGTATGAGGTAAACTTTAATTTATGAGGTACAATTCATAAACTTTTTATTTAGGAATGGAAAATCGACGACGATATAATTTACCTGATGAGGATGAGGATCTTAGGGAACTACTTAATTCTATTTCTTTTGATGATGAAGACACTAGCGATGATGTGGGTTTTGATGGTGATGATGACAGCATTGCAGAACCAGATGATATTGTGAGTATTGAAGATGAATTAGCGATCGACGAGCATTTGGAAGAAAGGTCATTAACTCAAATAATTACGGAGCCAATAAGAGAATCGCTAAACAGTACGTGAAGGAACAACTTGTATCTCCTAAGACTTCTCAAACTGATAATGCACAATCTACCCGACTTTATCGAAAAATCTATACGATTCACATACGATATTTGAAAAAAAAAACAGTATTCAGTTAAATGTAAACGAATTAGCATTCGGAGAGAAAAACAACTGCCGGAAAATTTAAAGTATTGAACATCCCATATGATTGTTTCTGCCACTTCGTAAATGAAGAACTCCTTCAGCAAACTGTCACATAAATGAAACAAAAAGACATTGGAACAAAATTTAATGTAGATCACACTGGACTTTGTAAATTTGTGGGTGTTTTGATTTTTATGTCCGTTTGCCTATTCCCAAATGTGCGATCATATTGGGGAAGACAAGCATTTGAAGGAATTCGTGGAACAATACCAATGCTTAGATTTGAGGAATTTCGTTGTTTGCTGATAATGCTGCCGCACCCGAAAAAGGGAATTCTGAATATGATCGTCATTATGAAGTTCGGCTACTAAAACAAGAAATTTTTATCTGTGTCAATACTTTCTCGGCTTTGGGTGGACGATGAATTGTGCGCAACAAAAATAACAGGAACCAAACTTCACCAAACAAGCCTCATAAACGGGGCTTCAAATTCTTTACACTATGTGATTCAAGTGGATTTTCTTATTCCTTCGAAATTTGCACTAGCGGTAACAAGTTCTCCTGCAAAAAGTTGCTTTATAATTTTCAAACCAAATAAATAAAATAAACTGTTAACCTCCTATTTTTAATATAATTTGCATTTTATTTAATAAATAAATAAAATCAACACGTGTCTAAAATTCTATCATTTACTGTACAACTCTGCCTACAGGCGCTCTTCTCTTTCTTACCTGCGTGACATAGATGTCAAAATTAAATTTTGATGTCAAATCCGTTATGAATTGAATCACCTTAAACAAAAATTGATGCATTAGAGGGTTAACTAGTGACAACTGTTGATCACTAGGCAATGTGCGAAAGGGCAAGTTTTTTTATTCTCAGCGAACTCCTGCTTCAATCGTTTCGTGGTCTCACTATAAAGGATACCCCACACCGAAACTGTCGCAGCCGCTATCAGCGCGAAACCGCAGCGGACCGACAGTCACGGAGGCACTAAACTATTCATACTGGAAAGTAGCGAATCTGCAAAGGCGAAAGTCACGCGGCAGTCCAGCGACGTTGTTGGCTGATGCCGCATGCACTGTTTTTTGCCGCTGTCACTGCGATCTCGTATATATTTTGTATCTAAATAAATTTTAAAAATTGCTTTAATAGAAAGACTAATTGCAAATGTAAAGTTATATCCAAGAATTTATGATTAAGTGATGAAGATTATAAAAATATTAAGAAAAAAGATAAGGTTTGGAAGCAGATAGGGTTAGACCTATATATTTTAGACTTAGATATATATGTTTAAATATATTTATTTAAGATATAAACAAAATTAAAGCATATCAAAAATCATTAGCATATACAAGTAATTATAATTTTTCCCCCGATGCGTAACTGTCGCATTGGTGTGACTAGAAAGTTTCGCTCCCGCGCAGCCGGCGAATTTTTTGCATTAAAAACTTTGCGATGCGACGATGTCGCGTTGGTCTGGGGGATCCTTTAAGGCGCTTTCGATTTTCAGCTAAAGAATGCAGGAGGGTCTCATTATGGAACAGCTGGCAGTCTCATTTCATAATGTGCTATTGAAAGTCTTTAATAAATCGTCGAAAACATTTTATAGCGAGAAACAATCCCGTATAGCTAAAGTTCGAACCTTAAACGAGCGTTGTGCATAAACCTAAAGTAATGTTGATTATCTGCTCCTAATGTGGCATCTTAGGATCAAATACAACACTAATATATCTGATTACGCTTACTTATGTAAATCACGCTTATTCCGAGGGTGTACACTGAGCGCTAATATTATTAATTGTAGTGCGTACACACGTCATCGTACAACGTGTCTAAGCCTGAGACACTTTGTAGTGAAAGCGTCGAGGCTTCCTTATAACGTTTGATTTGCATCGATATGGATCATATGGATATGGATTCTGCAGAATTCAAGACTTATGACGACTTCATGACAAAATCAAAGATTAGTTATGATAAAGTGGTGTTTCTTTCAACTGACGGGGCCCCAGCGATGATCGGCAAAGAAAAGGAACTATTGTAGAGAGAATGAAGGATAAGAATGCTAGGCTTCTATCTTATCAGTGCATAATCTACCAGCCATCCCTTTGTGGAAAACTTAGTGCCACTATGAAAGAAGTAATGGACAACTGGATCAAGTTGATTAATTTTATCTAGTTCTGCTCTTCTGCACAGACAGTGCAAAAAGTTCCTATTTGAGTGTGATTTGGCGCATTCTGAGTTACTACAATACATCAATGTTCGTTAGCTAAGTAAAGGTCAAGTGATTGAACGTTCTTCTTGCAAATAAAAGAAGAAGTAACCTCCTTATACAACAAGAAGCAAGGAATGATTTGGAGTTCCTAGTAAACGGACGCAATAAGCTACTTGTTGCTTTCGTGAAAGACATTCTGAAACATTTAAATGCGCTCAATACCCAGCTATAAGGAAATGGGAAATTAATATGTCACAAGCACGATATCTTTGAGAACGACATTATTGCAAGTTAAGAATTTATTCACTTTCCAACAATTCTTGAATATCAAAATAATTCTGAAATAGACATTGCACTATTTTCAAATGTTATGTCAGATCTTAGGAAGGAATTTGCAGCAAGATTCCAAGACTTCGCAGAAATTGAGAAGTTTCTCCAGCGGCAGAATGGAATGATGTGGCTGTAAAAGTTACACAAACGCTGCAAACCTATAAAACTGTATCCGCCGAAGAATTTTGAAGTAAACATGTCCCAGCAAAATATAGAAATTGGAAAAAATGAGCCATTTACCTCCACATATGTTTATGAAACTTTATTTTCAAAAATGAATTTTTTTAAGGACCAATATCGCTTAAGATTAACGACCGCCCACCTTGCAGCCACTCTTCGTATAAGCTGCTCCCCGCGTGAACTTAACTAAAAAAAAACTCGCTCAAGACCGCAAATGTAATTTCTCACATTGATTTTTGAATACAAATATGCCTATCTATTGTGTTTTTATTATTTTGTGACTGAAAATTGTAATAAAAAATTAGTAAAGAATATGGACTATAATAATAATTTTCAAAAGTATCCGGGCCCCACCTAAAATTATGTGCCGATTCCTGGTCTAAAGTAAGCATTTATAATGGGACATAACTGACAAAATGGGACAAACTCGGCGGTCTTCGGCCGCCGAGTTCATAATCCGTTCTGCTAGAGCAACAAAGTTAATTAATTTTGGAATTTCATCAGAATATATCTTCTTTTTTATACTATACGAAAGTATTACCAGGCATTATTTAATATCAATTACTAATTATTTTGTTCGGTGATTTGATAAATGATTCCACTAATTTCTCTTAATTCTATTCATTGAACTTTGAACGGATTGAGCTAATTTAATTGGATTTTAAAATTTCGATTTTAGCCTGTGATAATCGGAAAAATAAAGTTTTAAAATTATCAACACCAGAAAACCAGCAACCGTTTCTAGATAAAATGACAGTTTTTCTGGAAAGTGCCAATAAACATTTAGGAGCTGAAATGGACAATCTCGTTGAATGTAAAGACAATTTTATCAAAACAATGAGGTATTACCATTTCAAGCCGAAATCCGGAGCTCTGGAAGATTATCAACCAAAAGATTTCTTCGAGTATTGGACGCAATTTTGTATCGATTTTAAAGATATTTGGAAGAAAGAATTCATACGAATTGAAAAAGAGAAGTAATTGTTTCCATTTACATGCAAGGTGATTTAGGAAATGATTTTTTTATCATTTTTATAGAGTTCAAGAATTACGATTAAAAGAAAAAGAACGTTTATCGGAACATACAACCGTTAAACAACGAGAAAATGGGCTTAGAGCAAAAATTGAAAAAATCAAGGCCAAGCGCAAGAAAAAAGACAAAGAATAAGTTTTTAAGTTAAACAAAATATCTTACGCTGAAACGCTATAATTATTATCAACCATTGTAAATATTGCTTAAAAAAATATTAACGAATTTTATTATTAAAAATTATATCTTATATATATAAATAAGGTTTAACCGAAAAAGTATTATTAGATTTTATTCTGTTTCAGTTTTGAAATTTTAAGTGTTAAATATTAAACGTTTATTTGATTTGATAAAGTTTTATATTGTTTCTTTTATTTATATTTTATACATATTGGGAGAATAGATATCGTTGCAATGTCACAACCTTCATTAAGAAATTAATTATAATAGTTGTTCTTAATTA
>WYDF02056847.1:0-11894 GCA_009867245.2 Adranes taylori
AGGGATGTTTGTATGTTTGAAGTTAATAGACGTTTGACCGATCATCTTGAAATTTGGCACATATATGTGTTTGTCAAGAAGGTTTTTATGTTATCCACATATTTGTTCCTCGCCTCTAGATGGCGTTGCAGCACATCACTTTTCCACCGTTCAACGAATCGCCATGAAAATTTATATACTTAGGTATTTGAGTACAAAGAATATTTTTATGATATCCACTTTGTTGCAACTCGCCACTAAATTACGCTGCAACACGCAGCCGCAGGCCGCAGCATTGAGACAGAGTGGTCTTGATAAAGGCGCTGCAATCAGGACAAAACCTCGGCAATTGGACCATGTCGGTAGCCGCGGCAAAGCCTCGTAAATTAGCCCATTTCACTAGCCGCGGCAATTAGACCATGCCGCTGGCGGTGAAAGAGCCACGGCAATTGGACGGTGTCGCTAGCCGCGGCACAGTTGCGGCACACCTGCCGCACAGTTGTGGCAAGCCGCACCAATGAATCCGTGTCGCTGGTCGCGCCGAAGCCTCAGCAATTAGGTCATGTACCTGGCTGTGGCAACTAGACCATGTCGCTGGCTGTGGAAAAGCCGCGCCAATTAGCTTATGTTCATATACCAATTAGGCAATGTCGCTGACTGCGGATCTGTCGGCGCCGTAGGTAAATGTGGGGACTGGATGAGAGAGGAAAAAGAGGGTTTACCGTTTCCGCTAGTATAATTATATAATGGAACACGTTACTAATTGTATAAACATTTTTTTTTTATAAATAAATAATTAAACAAAAAATTTTATTCAACTTTTGGTTCAATCTATAGATTTGTAAAATTCCCTTTACACGTAATAGTAGAGATGCAGTCTACTCTACGTGTATATTACCGACTGCAATTTCACGGTGCTGCGATTTATAATAATAAAATCTATGATGCCTTTTGCCTGCACGGCAAATCAGTATAAATAATCAAACGTAATCTGTGTTATTATTGACAACACACAACAAGAATGTATTTAAATTTATGCGTTTACCGTTTTTATGTCCATTTATAACGTTATAAATAACTTGATGAAAGTGAATTTATTAATACGAAAAGTGAAAATATATTTTAATAATAATAATATAGATCTAAAAGTATTTAAAACATTGTCTCAGTTTCAATATCTAATGGAATGTTCAACGAAATTAATAAGATACCTAGTAAAAGACACGCAATACAAATGTAAATAATTTATTAATTAAAACAAATAAGTTATAAATAACATGGTAACAAACAATAAAATTAAATAACATTTGTTTATATATACAACATCCATTACTTCATAATTATTAGACACAATCTTTATAATCAATCAATATTTATTAATTTATTAACAATTATCTATTTATCAGATTTTAATAAATTAGATAAATAAATTTATTATTTAGGAATGTTCGATATATTGTAGTATTATAATGTAACATTGATAGGTCACTCAGTATAATTTAATTAAATTTCAATAAAATGTACTTGTTGTTTTACATTTTTATTTCTACGACCTCTTTCGGCTTGTGGCCATCTTCAGGTAATTAAAATTAATGTTAAAGGAAAAAGCTAAAAAAATATTAATTTGTGTTTAACTTTCGAGAGGGATTATAATAATGTCGCATAGCGAAAATATAAGGCTTCAATTAAATAAACGTACCTCAGATACTTTAAACTCTCGAATTATATAGGAAAAATATATTAGTTTTACACGAGTTAAATTCCAATAGGAAAGTCAAGTTAATGTCAAGGACAGAGGCTAGAGTTTTCTAATGGTGTGATAGCTAAAAAATATTACTAAGAGAACCGATACAAGAACCAGTTCTAACATGGAAATTAGCTCATTTCAGTTTTGACTAACACGTGTAAAACCAATATATTTTTCCTCTATGTATAATTTAATTCTTCGTTATAATTTATTAATAATTACGAGTTGCGCTTATTTAATTGAACCCTTATATTTTCGCTATCAACAATGGGACAAATTAAAGTGAAGTTATCATTTAAATTAATTCTAATTATCTGAAAATAACCATATATCGAAACTGATAGTAAACATAAAAATTTAAAACAAACAAGAATGTACAATTTCCTAAAATTTCATTAATTAATACCTTGTTACCACACAAGGATACAATGGCTCAATATCAGATTTTGTTTACATTTATCTAAGTTTCTGGAGGACAATCACTTGGATTCATGTGGATTTATGTAAAAATTCAATTGTAAGAAACTTATCGGATGATACAGGAAAATGAAAATAATGAGAAATGCTGTAATCAAAGGATGTTATTTTTCTCATAGGCTAAGTAAGGACAGTTTTGAGGAAAACTCAAGTAGAAAATTTTGCGAAACAAACGTCCTTTTTTACTTTATTTTTTGTTTTGTCATAACAATACTTACTAACCCATAACTACCAATTTCTTTCAAAACTTAGTTTTCATTTTACAATAGGGAGAGGGTATACGGTTCATCAATGGTAAATATGACTTAGTAATGTCATAAACATTTTTTAAATTGATATAAAATTCTGTTCCGATGAAATATGTAAATGGACTTAAACTATATTAACTATTTAAATCCATTTAAGCCATGAAGAGATTAAAAGTAGACACAAAGCATTCTGGAAAATTTCCAGTAACCAAAGGATTTCGACAGGGGTACCCCTACACTTTTTAAAATTTAACAAAGCACTAGTACACTGGCACAGAAGAAATAGATGGAAATTACTACATTACTATTAGCGGGCGATCAATAAAAATGAGATTAATATGGAAAAAAAAAACCCAATACATGTACATTAGAGATCCACCTATGAACATTGTGTTGTGAAGTGGCACAATAAATACAATTCAAGAATATAATTATTTAGGCATTACGATTACTAGTAATGACACAGATTGGCACCTAAAGCGGATGGGCGACAAAATGTGGCAAAGAATTCATGAATGGTTTCTGTTAGATGGGAGAAGAAAGAATTGGATATAACTGCAACATAAACCGATCTATGGAGGAAAGATGATAAGAAGAACTGGATCGGGAAGTAATGGGATGCGAAAAATGAGTAATGGGATGCGACGGAGGAAAAAATGGGATGCGAAAAATAGTACTAACCGTAAAAACACCGCTACTATATAATATATATAAATCCATTTACATCTTATGAGCCAAAGAATGAAATAAGAAAACTTAAAAATATTTCTTCTTCGTGTTTTTCAGGACGAGTATTTACACTAATCGGTTGTCAGCCTTATAGCATATCTCTCTCGATATTTGATTTAATGCCAATATTTTTTGGGTACATGATGATATATATGTTTATAAACTGGCACGTGAACTGGATATGGTTTATTCACCGGTACCAGATGATGTTTTTCAATTTCAATGGGATATGGCTTTTCTACTGGATATGGTTCGAGTTTTTCAACGGTGATCGGAATCTTTTTCTCAATTTCCTGCGGCACCAACTTATATATAGGCACTGCTATTGGATGTGGTACAGGCACATGGATTGGATAGGGTTGTGGAACCGGAACTTTTATAATCTAAAAAAAAATGTGGTTATTTTCTAATAAAATGAATTCTTAGAGTTTTATTATCACTACAGTTTATGCAGTTAAACATATGTTCGTCTCTAGATTTACTGTTTTATCATTTTTACTTAGAAGTAGTGTTAGTTGAAGCAAATTATTTTGAAAACTACGTCTTTGGGCTGCAGAATTCTACTAGCAGTGCAAAACAATAAAATAATTTTTAAAAATGATAACTTGAGCAACTAGCCAGAACCGTTTAACAGTGCTTCGTTTTTTTTAAGCTCGTTTTTATGGCGTGTACTTTTCCCTGTCAAGGAAATGATAATTCAAAGAACTGAAGTTCTAAAGAAAATAGTAACGACGGAAGAATAAGATCATCTTATACTATTTTACACTGTTGTAAGGCGCTATCCCAGGGAGAAAACAATGTGACCAAATTGATAAAACTATTCAAACGTATTATTGAGTTCTAAAATGCAAATGATCTTATTCAACCTGTGTTGATCCAGACTATCATAAAGAAAATGATAAAAGTAGCCCCACTGGTTTTGAACAAAAACCATCACCCATATTACCATGTACCGAAAACATGAAGAGTTGAATGAAATCTAATCCGGATGCAAGCAGGTTAACTTAGTCTATAAATTACATTCGACGAAAAGGTATTAATTTTTAGAATCCGAAAATAGGCGTTAAATAGGATTACTCTGTAGCTCTAGTCCAGGGGCTCCGTTTAGACCGGCTAGTTTATAAAAGGATATTTCGGAAGCTTGCAGTTTCATTCAAAATTAAGTACTCAACATGGGTACACCTACACGATTTAGAAAGTTCTAAACATTATATCCATAGTCAGTGCAAGATAAGTTTTAGTACTTCTCGTTTATCTGAATAAGTCCACCCACGTCCCTACACTAAAAATAAGTCGCGATAATATTGAAACATGGTTTCCAAGTACCTTGATTGATGTAAACAGCAAAGAAAAGCAGTCTACTTCTGTACTGATACAAAAAGTACTAGATACGATATGAGTGAGTTTAAACAAAACAAAGGTGCATCTAGAAAAAATAACTAACTTTTTCATGTAAAACCCAGTAATTTTGTTCGTTATATATATTACAGTAGATTTTACACAAACATCTGTTTTAAAATGTGAATAAAAGTATTTTCATTATAAAAACTTTGAAATCATTAATGAACTACAAATACCTGAGGCACTGGCACTTCCACAGGATGTGGTATCGGAATACCAATTTTTTTTACAACTGGTATATGAACAGGTTTCGTGCGTTCAATAGTATGCGTAGGAATTGTATGATGGTAGTGTTCCTCATGTACTGATGATGAACCACCACTTCCAGCCGTATCGTAATTATTATGTCCACCACCAGCGCTATGATCAATACCACTACCACTAATTGCTTGTGATCCCGATCCAGAACTTGAAAAACTACTTTTTACGCTGTGAATTGTTAAGGCTAGAAGTACAATAAACGTTGTATACTAAAACAAAAGAGAAAAGCGTTTTGTACAATAAATAAAAGCAATAGATCAGACATTCTTTATTATACCCAAGCGAAGGCTCGATAAAAGGTAAGAAGGCTATTCTGGAGCAATTATGGGCCAACTTTGGCAATTGACAGTTTTCGGAAAATATTTCAAATAAGGTATTTTTAAACTGTATAGAAAGTTGATAGTTAATAAGCTTGCTACATTCCTTAAAAAAAATTATGGTTTGAATTAAATATAATCTGATGCAAGCAGGTTAACTTGGCCTATAAATTATAATCTAATAAATTCAAACTGCATTAAAAGTCTATTATATTTGATAACGTAAAAATTCTTCAACAGGATTTTGAGAGACATGTTCACGGTTGTATTATTCTTCAGTTCTAATCTGGAGGCACAGATTAGGGCGGCATTCTTAATTAGTCTATAAAGGGACATTTCAGGAGCTTCCATAGATTATTCAAAAATTAAAATTAAACATTCTAACTTAATTGGTGTGTATTAAAACCTTCTTAATTAACTTTTTAATTAGAACGATTAGATTCGTCTACTACTTACTAAACTCTATGAATAATCTATGCAAGTTTCAGAAATGTCCCATTATAGACTATCCAAGAATGGCGGCATCAACTGAGTCCATAGATTAGAATTGCAGAATAATACGCCCGTGAACATGTCTTTCCCAGAATGGAACACAGTTGCACCCTGATTAACACCTGCTTTCAAATTCTAAGAATTACTACGTTCTTCTCGAATATAATAGCAGTTTAAATTTATTGGAATATAATTTATAGACTAAACCTGGTTACATCAAATTATATTTAATTCTACATTTATTTTTTCAGTACGTGGCAAGCCCATTGTTTTGTGAGGTTACTATACAGTTTTGAGTTTGATGCTGTATTTTGAGCTCCAATAAGTGCAAGTTATATGGAAGAAATATTTCAATCTGTGACAGCAGGTAAAACAATTTCCTGACATTGGTTTAACATTTTAGTCAAGTTCTTTTTAACTAAAGTATGTTAAAAATATACAGCATATCAAATGTATAAACTCAAACAGAATCGACAAATGATATAAAACAAGCAATAAACAATCTTTAGCAAATTAACACAACCGAAAGAACAAGCAATTAAATAAACGGTAATCAAATAAATAACGAATCGATAATTAATTCAATATAATTCGAACAAAAAAAGTTGTACTATATATGGTCACAGAAGCTTTTTTGCATGCAGCCATTGAACTCTGCGTATAGAGAGCTATGGACTACTACCACTAGCCAAACGGCGTTCACACAGAGAGGAGAGAGAGAGAGATAGGTCCGACTGCAGTAATCCACTTAGTGTTCGCAACAACTTATACATAGCGGGAGGAGAGAGAGAGAGAGAGATGTCGATCACTGTCGCAAACCACGCAACGCCTGTGTTCTCGTGCGTTAGAGAACGAATCAGAAGAGAAAAAGGGATGGAGAATATATAGCGTTCGCACTTTTGATGTGTTTTTGCTTCGAACAAATATTTTTCGCCCATTTTGTGTGTTTGAATCGAATGCATACTATAAGCAAATTGTAAATATTAATAGAGAGATATGTTTTGTTGTCTTTTATGACTCCCTGGTCTTCGTCCCCAATTTTTTCTCTATAGAATTTTTCTTTCGGCGATCTACAATTTCGAGTAAACATCTCTTAGTATGGTTGATGAACTTGCGTTCATTGTCCCCATCCAGAAAGTTATTGAACTTTGAGTGATCTAGGCTGGTCGAGATATAGATGCTATTGTATTTTTAGAAAATGAGTTTAATAAACTTTGAAGGCGTTACCTTCGCCTAACCAGATTTTTCTATTGTTTGAACGCTTTCACGTAAAAACTGCCGCCACTATTCTCTTGATTGGTGGTTGTCTGTAGTAGATAGGGATTGCTGCTCATTGTTCGATTGCATGTAAAATATGATAGGAGAGTTTCCTATCGTAGAATCCTAAAATGTTAGAGTCTCAGAGAAATATCATGCGATATTGTTCTTTAAAATTCATAACCGACGAAAGTAAGCTTCTTGTTCAAAGAAAATTCTCCCTTCTTAAAGATTTTAGCAGAAATTTCGACTAGGTCCTGCTTATTTACCGTCAGAAAAGTCCAGAACTACCGCCAGCGAAGTCGGACACCAAAAATTTCTAATTTCATATAAAAAGTCATACCCATGCGAAACCAAAAATAGTTCATACTGCTAAATGTATTGACACATGTTGGCATAATTGAGCAAATTGAAAACATATAGCTTGATCGAGAAGAGGCGAGTGTTGCTATCCAGTTTGGAGTTTGTTAGTATCTCCTGATATAGCTGAAATATTTTGAATCCAAAAATGTTCAATTTATTGGAAAGAAGCAATTGGACGCTCATAGTTATTTTCTTACAAGGGTTGCCACCCGCATTTGACTTTAGTGGTATTTTGAAATATTCTTACAAGAATTTAAATACAAAGTGATAAGTAAATTACGAAGAAAGTTATTAGCTCCTTTCGAAAACGAGTTACCACCCAGTTTAAAGTTTTTTGGTGTCGAGCTTCAAAAATATTAACATTCTTTTCTAACAATAGATATTATTAACATTATAAGTAACATTTAAATACAAGAATGTTTACTTTATGTGTAAAAATTAGTTTTGCAGTTAAAACTGCAAAATGTGTTTACATATCCTATGTAGATGACTAAGTTAGACTATACATACATTTTTTGGTCATAACTTATATAAGCGTAACTTATTTTTGAGAATGGTTTACAATATGAAGCAGGTGTATGATACTAACCCTAATCTCGCCACATTAATAAGGAAGAAGCATAAGGTACGCAAGGATTGCACAAAGTCCAGTACAAGTCCAGATATATCCAAGATATCATCAATGAAAGTCGATGTGCTTCATAGCAAAAGAATTGGAAATGTCGAATAGAACAGTTCGCAAGATTATTACTGAAGATGTCAGATACGGATCGTATGTTCTTAGAAGAAGTCAGTTTATGATACAGAAGTCGAAGAATAGACGTTTCGAGAGATCAGTACAGTGTGCTCTCAGGTTGCTAGATTGAAGCCAAGGATTGGTGACGCCGGCACTGGAAAAAGGAAACATCTCTACAATATCATAGAGTCCACGGCTCTCCACGCGGTATCAGTCTGGGTTGAAATACTATTTCCAACAATGACTGCAGGGATCGTGAAAAGCACCTAACTCGCAGGCCTTCTCGGCGTTATATATGCACATCGAACAGTGCTTCTCGACGTGCTAAAAATTATTTCTGGCATTGTGCCAATAATGCTCCTGGCTGCAGAAAGGGCAAGAACCTACACGCGAAAGACAAGAACGCTCCGAGTCCTTAAGTATCTGGCAAGCAAAATGAGAAAGCAGCGTTAAAGGCAGATGGGTGCACAAGCTCATACCTTATTAGAACCTGACATCACACTAAACACGGTAACCTTAGCTATTACCTCACGCAAGTACTAACTGGACATGATTGTTATGTGATATACCTGCACCATATAGGCCGCAGGCCGTCAGATATATTTCAGAGTCGCGAATATTGCGAATATATGCTATCATCTGAAAGCAGTGATAGCATTGAGCACACTCTGTGTAGCTGTAACGCTTCGACAAATGAAAGACAGACCGCGGAGGTTGTCTTGGGGGCAGACTTCCACGCAGACTTCCAGACAGACAGAAAGCCCTCAAGGAACGCAAGTACGATCAGGGGTGTGAAGCCTGTCCTAGCAGGCGCATAAACAAGTCGGGACGTTGAGTAGGCAGTGGATGAGCCTTTTCTCAAACTAGAGCGAGGAAACAAGATCTATGAAACTGGCAGGTCCTACAACATCAGGTTATCTTACTGAAGTCATATGAAGACTGGTGGCGGTAAGGTTTGATCATGACCCCCGAGAGGTTTTAGTGGCTCCCATTTTTGCAAACAGAGGTGAACTCTACATAACCACAGACTGTCCATACGGGTATTTGACTTTAGCGAGTTTCCTCTCGGTAAAAAAGCGCTCTGAAGGATGCTCCGATTTTTTTTTCTCTGATGAAAATAATTTTCAGCAAATGAAGTTCCGATAGTTATGAAAACACAAATTTCTGGTACAGTGATGGTCTTGGGTGTTAACGAAAATGAAGGAGATAACATGACTCCACATGTTTTCCCACAGGGCTTTAATGTGACTGCTGATGTTTATCTAGACGTTTTGAGTGAAACAAATCGCAAATAGAAGACATTTTACCTTTAATCAAGATGGTCAATGTTCTGAATTCTGGTTAAAGAAAATATGGCCTTTTAGTTCACCAGATGCTCATTGCTACTATGAAATCTAATCAAAATACAAAACCAGGTTTCGGGTCAAAAATATGAAAATGATTTTATTGACCTGGCATCTGAAAAAAATAATAGAATATTCAGTCTCAGTAGAAAGGAACTGTCAGCGTGTACAAGTTACGAACCATTATTCTTTTACACTATCATATAGTGTAAATGTATGGAGAATTGTAAATGTATGGAGAATTTGGATAGAAGAAAGTATATTAAATTAGTATCACACTGAGATGACTTGAAAGAACGTCGTGGGAATTGTAGTCTCATTACTAGATTAAGTTTTCGAAATTGCCCCTAGGTTACGGAACATCTTGTGGCCATTCATCTACGTCATCAAAAGATAACCTACAATAAGCCAATATACGTTGGACTTGCAGTACTTGGCTTATCCAAGTATTTGATATATGATTTCCATTACAATAACGCCAAACCAATACATGCAGATCGACTAGTGGAGATAAACTAATGTATGTATGAATGTATTTTAGAACACTAACTCATATACTAGAGCAACCAATGATTTTGAGATTTTTTTTTATAAACTCCTCAATAACTTTGTTTATGGGAAATGTATGGAGAATGTGGATAAAAGAAAGGATATTAAACTAGCATCATAGTGGGATGACTTGGGAAAACGGTGTGGTGCTCTTAGTCTTCTTGCCAGATTAAATTTTGAAGCTTGCACACAGTTTACGGAAAATCTTGTGGCTATTCATCTAAGTCGCCGAAAGATAACTTACAATAAACGGATATAGGTTGAATTTGGCGTACTCGACTTATCCAAACACTTGATGTATGATTTCCTTTACAATTACCTCAAACCAACACATGAGACTAACTCTTTGTTATATGGACAGAAACAGTTTTACTATGCACATACAAGTCGAAAAATGAAATTGCCCACAATGTTTGTTCAGGTCGAGTTGAATATCAATATTTTAGAGTTATTTTAAAGGATCTCAGAAATTTCGGAGCAACAGCCTAAAACGATTCTAAACACTAAAATTGCTCGATTGCTACGCGAAAGGACAAGGTCACGAAAGATCTTCAAAGTCATGATGGCAAGGACTACTTGTATCACAGCTTTCAATCTATTAATAGCATAAAAGAATTACAGTTAAAATTAGAGTTCATCTAAACAGTAACCCAGAAAGATGTATATATAAATAAAATAGCTATAAAGCTACCCATTCACACACAGTTATCCTGCAGTCCGGAACTACAGACTTGAAAATCTACAGTTATCATCTTACAACAAACACACAGGCGGTCGAGATGTCTAGACCTGCAGTCCACTGAGAACTGATACAAAACGTTCGTGTATCGAGACGAATCTACAGATCGACTCCCCAGTTTGAAGCTTCAAGATAGTTAGAAGATTTGCATTTAAGGATGACTGTTCCTAGCAAATCGGAATTTATAATCGAATTTATTAATTTATTACGAACATTTCCTTGTTTATTGAAAGTAAATTTTCCGGCATTATTTTTCCTAAGGCTTGAGGTCAAATAATTGTTGTGAATTTTAATTCTTCCAGACTTCGTCCTGTAGCTAAATATCTAAGATAATGTGACCAGGTTTTAAGATTGATGAAGAAGCGGGACACCATCGATGTAGTGTTCTTAAGAAGAAGTTAAATTTGGTGTAGAGCCGTAGGCGATGACCTTTTTTTGGTCATTCATTCCTATTATGTTTGGTCAGTAAACAAAAACTCGATGACTTTTTTTTGGCCATCAATTGAGATCTCCAGTTCAAATCGTGGTCCTGGAACTGCCGGCCGACGTCAAGTGAATTGGTACCTTTAATAATTACAGTAGAAGCCACATACTCGCCTAGAATGAATTTCAACTCGTTTTAAGCGTAATCTGTGAGGCGATGCAGTCATTTCTGGGACCTATCATAAATAACATATATGTTTGACAGCTTTCATTTGAAAATCAAAATTTTAGATATGGAATTTAACGAAAGATTTCCCGGAGGAATTCCCGATTTGAATTTTAGTAAATGTAACTAGATTTGTAACTAAACAATTTAAAAGTAACTATATTTCAGTTGATACTTAGAATGTAACAACATTTAGTAACTAGGATCATTCAAAATGTTACTAGAATTGCAACTACACGTGGGGACGTACTGGTTTATCATGATCTGTTTGCTAATTTAAAGTAGAGACATTCCAAAGTTTTGATTAATTATTTCCCACAGCAGCCAGCAATAATTAATCAAGTAACCATAGCTAATTTTAGGACATCCAATGCTCGAATTAATATGTAATAGAAGAACTTATTTATTCCTATACTGAATATTGATGATACCTACAATCTCTACCAAAAACAAAGTAAAAATATCCGAAGTCTTATGAATAGAAAATTTTCTCAGATTGTAATTAACTGCATTAATGTGTTTATGCACAAAATGCCAAGTAATGATAATAGATAATAATCTGATTAAATCAAATAGTTATTTTATTAAGATGTTTTCAATGCATTAC
>WYDF02056858.1:0-11894 GCA_009867245.2 Adranes taylori
TTCTTTTAATTCGTAAAATTCATTTATATTAATAACAATTTAAAATAAATTAAGAAAAAAATCAACGAAATATCACATAATAGATTACATGTTTGATTCTTTTATCTTTCATATACCGTACGAAGTACGCATAGGTATAAGAAAAACATAGGATTCATGTTTTTAGAATTTTTTCTATTTCACCTTAGTACGTCTCTTGTATTCAAATCACTGCAAACCGTTAAATGTAATTCGAAGCGGCGGTCATAAGAACAATTTACCGCAAAAAAAAATCCAAAAATTTGGTGAAAAAATTAAAAGGGTGAAATTTTCAGTGTCTGTATGTACGGATGTATGTTCAAGAATAGCGTCTAACCTATTGGACCAATTTGGTAGAAAGGTGCACACAATTGTGCCACAAAAAAATTTTTTTTTATAAATTCAATTGGCTCAAAAACTATAAAAGATAGAGCTTTCGAATGAACCTTATTTTATAGGCCACCTAAATCCGTTCGATTTTTTTTTGAAATATTTTTTCTCAAATCACAATTTAACATATATACAGGTTGTTCTTTTTTTGAAAACTTTACGGTCCATTTTCTCGATAATTTTTTTAAATTCCTTGTATCGAAAGATTCTTTAATATTTAAAGGGTTAGGCGAGTTTGAAAAAAAATTGAAAAAAAATTTACCCTAAATATATCGGCTCCTATGAAAGTTGGTACAATGAAACTTGGGAGAGCCTATGTAAGTCTAAGGGCCCTCAATTTTGCCGATGTGAACAATTAAATATACTGAACCGATTTTGAGCAGAAATAAATTTGTCAAAAAATATTTTAGTAATAATCTGTATATTTTTACACTGTTTGATAGCACTTGCAATTCTATTTAAAATGCTACCACACATCAGGGGTCTAACACTTATCGTTTCCAAGATATGACCCTTAATATCTTAAAACTTCTCAACTTGTCGCCATGGCAACCGACATTCAACAATCATATTATATACATGTAAGGCCTACATAATAGCACATATATGCAAAGTTACAGGAAAAATTATTTTACGTTGTATGAGACATATAGACTGTGCTTTTGCAATTCAATAAATATTGTTATCAGTGGCAGGTGAACAATATAATTTTGGGAGGGGTTCAAAATGATTATTTTATTGAGAAATTCAGTTTTAAAATTAGAAGACTGAAACTTCGCTCGTATATAGTATATTGTATTATGCGTCGAAGAAAGTAGTGTCATCCCTGCAAGTGGTTGAAAAAATCGCCGTTGAATTTAATAGGTGACTGAAAAGGTGAAAGTCAAAACTAAAAGGTTCAACTTTTGTGTTAACAATTTGGTTAGAGTGATAGCTATAAAAACAAAAATCTAGATATTGAAGAATCAAATGTTTTGATGTAGATATTTAAACTCTTTTTTTTTTGTAAATATGTAAATATATTGATGTAAATTTTAATTCAAATGTAAATCTTTAAAGTAGTGCTTTGGTGTGCCATTTCTGGAACCAGAAGATGTGGACGATTGGTTCGCTTCTGATTTTGCCCCACTGTAACTCCAGAACGAAAAGTTGACGGAATATCTGATTACTTAGTAAAATACTGTATTTGGGAATCAGTCAAATTCCCCCTCAATGTGTAGGCTGAAAATTCTAGTAGTCTACAAAGGACAACGAATGCATGTGAGAGCTTTCATGATGCCACGCCTACTTTCGATTTAAGATATCGATTCGTGAAATGTTACAAACACTCTGTGTTGTTGCACAGGTGTGAGGTGTGGAGTGGATGTTGAAAGTAATTACAATGAACAAAGTAGAAGCGTTCGAAATGTGGACTTTACGCAGACTCATCAAAGTTTCATGGGCAGCACATGTTACCAATTACGAAATATTGAGAGGGGTATATAATGCGAAGTAACAAATGCAACCTTTTTAAGCTGATAATGGAGGGTGAAATCGAAGGTAGGCGTGGTACGGGGAGAAAAAATATTCCTGACTCACAAAAATCTGTGATTTAACTGGCCTATATTCGGACTCCCCTTTTCAAGTTGCTAGGGAGCAAATGAGATTTGGTGAAATTGTATCCAACCTCCATTGAATGGAAACGGTACTTTAAGAAGATAAACTACAATCATGATTTTGCATGAGCAATAAAGTCTCCTTTTGGTATCGTACCTGAAAAGAACTGACTTTTGTGAATTATCGTCAATACTGAATTATAATGTTTGTAGAGTGAAGTATAATCTGACCTAAACAGAATCTTCTTTTTACAAGAGCTGTGAATCTAATCAGTTTTCGGGAATGAATAGGATATTAAATATTTCAATAAAATGTAAAAATTGAATAGCTGGTAAAACATTGCCTTAAAAATATCAACTAGAAACTTTTAAAAAAATGCTAACTAAAATCAAACAATAAATTTTTCTATATATAGTAACAATCTTTCAAAAAGGCATCAAAAAGGAAATGCTCTCTTCATCTCATTCATTTATCTACGATAGCTTATTGTATGATATGATATTCTTAAAATCAGTGTGGTACGTGTCACATTCTTTTCTTATTTTACTGTTTATGAATTCGTCGATACCATATACTTTTCTATACTTTAGTACACTCTGATAGTAGTGAAATTGATTGCTAACTTTTTACTTCCATTCTATCTACTCATTCAATACGGAATGGTACAACTTCTGTGATTGTCAATTCTTTCGTGAAGTCTCCTCCGCTTAGTACACAATTTTTTTAATCATTCCTAAACGTATTTAGCGAGCTACGCACTTCGGAAAATATTTTAACAAACTTATCATAGTAAGCAAAGCAAACTAATCATTACAAATGCAGATAGTATGAATCAACTATGAAATGTACTAATCCCAAGAATAAAATGCCTTGGTCAATTGCTGTCACAAGATCACAAAGAAACACAACCAATATTAAGAAAATTTGGTTTTCATAAGAATCGTTTTAAATTTAAATGGAATGGCATCTTTAACTATACACTATATTTTAAGTATAGATCCACCGGGGTATAAAAGTATTACCTCCAGTCTGTGTAATCTCCGATGGTAAGCAATACAGTCATTTTCTTTAATACTAAACCATATCAAAGAAAATAAGTATTCATCTGCGTTCAGGGAAAATCATTCTACAGAAATAGTAGTGCAATTCGTTTTTCACAAGTGGCAAGTGGCACAAAATGAAATAAAATAATTGAAGTGCTTCTAAAGTTTAAATGGAAGTTCTAAGCTGACAACTGACCCGAATTATAATTTAATTCGTAAATTAAATTATAATAGACGTAAATATTATTTTACCTAATAGAATAAAAAAGACGTAATGGGATGAGGAAATAACTACATCAGAATCTACTGAAATAGGGCTACCGCATTTAGTAAGCTAGGGTCCCTTAAATTTATTTTATATAAATTGTTTGCAGATAATGCATTCATAGGCCTGAGCCTCCTACTTTAGAACATAGGTCCCCAAAGTGTAATCCTCTGCTCCGTTAGTGGAACTAAACGGAAAAAAGGAAGGTCTCGAGCTCTGGGCATATTTGAAGAGCCCTGAAAGAACCAAATAATTCACGTATACAGTTTATAAATTGACCCCCAAGGATTCCACAAATACCAAAACATAATCGAGGGCTTTTTAGCATTCGCTTAAATAAAGCCGCATTATATTTATTCCAGCAGCTACAATACGCAGCGCCATTAGCATTTGATATGTCAATATAATGTTTTTCTTAAGACCACCTCTTTGTTATGTGCAAAAAGTAATGATTGTTAATCCACAGTAGCTAATAGTCAACCATCATAAAGGATTTGTTGAGGCCTTGTGAAAGGTTTTTTTTTGTACAAACGTGCGGGGAACCTATATTTGGGAACCTAAACTTTAGTTACAACGCATATATGGTTGTACATAAATTCAAGAGATTTCACTCCAGCGGAAACTACCGGTCAGTATTAATATAAACTCCATTCAAATTAAAATAATCAAATAAAAGAATACTTGGAAGTATTAGCGAACAACAAATTAAAATTTTATTTGCGGACTCATCTGCGCGGGAGATGGATGGATGATGTGTCCGAAGATCTACGCAAATTAAACATCCGAAAATTGAGAAGAAAAGCTACATCGACAGACGAATGGCGGAAAAATTTTGTTGCCACGGAGAACCAAAAATTTTGTTGGTTCTTCAAGGACTAGCGCCTGGATAAGTAAGTAAGATATTAAATTAAATATTAAATAAAACAGTTATGCGTATTTATCAGTTGTTACCCGAATCAACTACGGAATGGTGGCTGATCCACTCTTAAATTACTAGCCGGTTGTGTAGCCTGCTAGTCCGCTTGTTGTAGCCTGCTTTGTGTAGTAAGGTAAGTGCATCATATTCAGACATTGTATCATATTCAAATACTTCACTTTTCATAATAAAATACTAAGCAATTACTTTTGATACATATGAAAGAAAGTTTACTATTGTAAAAGTGAAATAACTTAGAATTCTTTAACAATATTGGTACTTTCAACTCATACTTTCAAGATAAGGTTTTACACTATCATATTTAATTAGAGTAAGCGTGTATACTTGTAAGATCTTTATTAACAGTAAATGTTGATATTAAACTACTAAAAACCGAAATGTATAGAATATATTATAAATATTTTGTGTGTCGGAATTTGGAATAGGAAAATGTGGTTCCGTATTCAAACATTGTGTCAGAATTAAGTGGTTCAATATATGTTACACTTGTTGCGAGAGCTTTAAAATAATGGCTAAAAAGTCTTTTATCACTACGATAAAGCTCAAATGAACAAGCTCTGATAGATGTCAGAATGTGCATTCCGGTGTCTACAGCCGCTGAACAATATAATGTGCTAAGGGTTACACTTTACATAAAGGAATTGAAAAATATTCGGCGCATCTACAGTTTTATCTTCTGAAGGAGAGTCTATAATGATGAAATGGATTCTTCACTTACAAGAAATCTTTTTTCCAAATACCAAAAATTAATTGTTTCTGAATGTCGAACAAATTATGCGTAATTTACACCAGTAGAAAATCTAATTGAAAATGAAGACATAAAAAATGCCTGAAAAGAAAATTACAGAAGAGAGCTTAAATGGAACAGAATTCCTAGAAAATATGTAGGTATTGTAAATTTGATAGACGAAAGTAAACCTGATAAAATTAACCTATTTTTGACCACTGTACACAAGCAGGTACACCAGTATTTATTGACTTTTCTGCTATCTAGTGAAAACCTGCCTGTTATCTTCAACTAAAGTAGAAAAAACCAGTCATTAGTAAGTAAAATTTTAATTAGCTTGTAAATATTGATTTTTAAAAGTATGTAATTATTTAAATTTGCTGATGTTTACAAAAGTTTTATTTTTAGAATATCATCATTGTTTGAATTATGCTGTACTCGTATGGGTACAATAGGATATTATGACATTAATACTATATTTTTTTTTATTATTATAGAAATGAATTATAACTTCCTTGATTCCTGTTTCAATTTATGGTTATCACAATTTCCTTCCTGGTGCTCTAGCTGCAATAGAAGACGATGATGACCTGGTCATTATACCTCCAAAAGTTGGTCATTTATACCTTACCGATACAGGTCATTATACCTTACCGATACAGAGGAATTGAATGAAAATGAAATTCTATCTGTAAATATGCCCAATGATATAGCTCGGGATATTGAAATATGAAAAAGGTTCAGTCAGATAGCGAATGGAACACTAGCGGCGACGAAGTGCTTTCTAGCATACAAAAAAGCTTGAAAAATGGAAAGAAAAAAATGACCAATTAGGCTAAAGTGGATCCAGTTTTAAAAAAATGGAATGTTGGTGATAATTTATAAGAATTTACTCCACAGAATATAAAAAGAGTTGGATGCTTTAAATCCAGTTGAAATTTTCGAAAATTGTTTGGAGGATTCAACTATAAAATATATCGTGCAACAAACTCTTCTATATGCAGTTCAAAACAATCTACATGATTTTGCCGTTATCGAAGAAGAGATACAAACTTTTATTGCCATTTTTTATTTATCAGGTTACCACCAACTTCTGCAAGAAATAATGTATTGGTGGAATGATGAGGATCTTAGTACAGATAGAAATTGTGTCCACAACTATGCGTAGAAACAAGTACGACCAAATAAAGCAAAATATTTATTTTGCGGACAATTCAATGATTGATACCACCGAGAAGATGTTCAAACTTCGTCCGCTAAGGAAAAATTCAAACAGTGGGGTATTTTCTATATTTACCTATCAATTGACAAGGCCATGGTACGTTGTTTTGGCCGTCATTCAGCGGAGCAATTCATTAGAGGAAAACCAGCAAGATTTGGTTATAAAAATTGGGTGTTAGCCAGCTTCGATGGATTGTCTTATCACTTTGACGCATATTATGGAAAAAGCAATATGGAAAATGCCTCGGTTACATTACGAAGCAACGTAGTCTTGAAGTCTTGATTTTCTACTCTGCATTTGATGTCAACTCTGGCCGAAAGGGGCGTTAGGACTACGGCAACCATTAGAGAGAATCGAATGTCGAAGTGTCCATTAGAATCGTCAAAGGTATTATGAAAACAACCGAGAGTTACTTTTGATTTTCAATTTGATACAATCAATGACTTACTTATTATGCGTTGGGTCGACAATAAGTAGTCAACATGATCACAAATTATGATACCGCCCAGCCCTTACATGAAGTAAAAAGGTGGTCAAGAAAAGGCAAAAAAGTAACTGAAGTTTCGCAGCTTTTCAAAATTTATAACAAGAGAATGGGAGGAGTTCATCTAAGTGATCAGTCTGTAAACACTTATCGGATTACTATTCGTGGCAAGAAATAGTGGTGGATACGTTTTACCTATATGTTGGACCTAAGCATAACGAACTCATAGAAACTGTACCAACTATCATCTAGGAAAATAAATATCTCAATTGAAGACGTTGGTGCAATAACCGGCTAAACGGCAATTTGGTCGAAAATGAGATATAAAAAAATGGCCCATGTAAAAAAATCGTTCTGTCGATTGGCGCCAGTATCAGTAACGTATCTACATTATTCATGCTTAAATTAAAAGTTCTGGTGCAAAAGACGCCTATCTCAAGTACATAGCCTTTTATTGGTTCAAAAAAACGCTCGTACAAAGTAGCATTGAAATGTTGCACATAGCCGGTTATTGCATCAGCCCTTTCAATTGGAGTTTACAAGGTAGATTGTACGGCATTCAAATAAGACCAGACGCAGGAAAGCTTCACTTCTTGAGAGTGTACAATTTTATTATACAGGACATTTTCCACAAAAAATTGAAAATCCCTTACGTTGTCACGTATGTCACTCTAAAATCAGATGGACTTGTAAAAAAATGCAAACATACATTGTGCTACAAAAAAAATTGCTTTGATGTAGTGATGGGAATTCTGTCCAAATGAACAAGCTCTGATAGATGTGATGGGAATTCTATTTCCACGCTCGGAACGCGATGGAGCGTTTCGTTACCTAAAGATATCGCGATAAAGTACCGTTCTCGTTCCGTTTACAACTTAATAAATCTATTCCTCATACTGACAAAGAAAAAACAAAAAATCAAGTATTTAATCATTTTTAATTATTAATAGTGCGCTGTATTATGTGTGCATTGTTGTTACTTTTATTTAAAATTAGCTTGCTAATATTAATAAAACAAATATTAGGAAAATTTCTTAAAAGAAATCAATTTAAGAATAAAAAAAAATCGTACGTATATAGAAACAGACTAATGAATTTCTATACTATTTTAAATTAAAAAAAATACATATTTACAAACTAATTGCCTCCGTACAAATCAAAAACATTTCCATTCATCAACGGTCATCTGAACGAGGAGAACAATAATTACTATTATTGGAGTCGCGCTCCTACATTCATTTTCTGTTAGAAAACGGTCTTCTATCATTGCTTTGCAATCGACGCGGTAAGCTGTTCTGCACAACAATCGAAAATATTCATATGAATATTTTTGTTTGTCGTTCTACTGGAGCATTACTAGACGCATATTGAACAATGAACGAGGATGAATCACGCGACTGACTGGATACATGGAACCACATAGAAAGAACTGCATATTTTTGTAATTGAATTGTTTTCGGTGCGGACACTTTGTGTAGCACATTTAGCGCAAACGGATAAAAATATGCGTGCTGCTCTTTCGTTCTGCTTTGCGTTTACTACATATTCTCTTGCTGCTTACATTCAATGTAGAAATCTATGGTAGTGCATTTTAAGTAGACATCGTTTTCAATTTATTATTAAGGTAGTTTTGAATAAACTATCGAGTCAGAGGTGGCGGAAACAACAAATTTATAAAAAATAATTCATTGACTCGATATATTATGTTTCAATGGGAACAAGTTCTTTTCAAATGACATTGCGGTCAATCACGTTCCAAACATATACCGCGATAACTAAAAGTTCTTTAAAGAACGACACATCGCTACTTTGAAGTATACGACACTCAATGAATCTACCGGTGTACCCACCCGAGTACACCGATTTTTTCGTATGTTTTTAAAAAAGAAACATTAATGTCTGTTGCTACATCAAGGAAATTTTAAAAGAATTAACAAAAAAAGGAAAAAGAAGAAAGAAAAAGAAAAGGGAAATGAAAATCAGTATAAAACACGCAACAAATAAATTACCAACAGTTTTTACCAGTTCCAAAGTAAATAATATTGCAGATATCCCAATCATTGTTAAAACTGATGAATACCAAAGAAATAAATTAGATCATGATTTAACAACTTCAATTCGACAAGGAGAGTGGGCTATGGGCTATAGTTCAATTAGAAACTAACAAAAACAAAACATTTCAAAGGTAATATATCAGTTGATAATAACGACGATCCTCAGATTCACTTTCTAAAAAAATCTGATAGCACTAAGATATTTTCTCTCTTTTATAAAAGACGACATTAGTGTTGTCTCGAAAGATGAATGTAGTATGTGTATTATCTCAACCAAAAATTGGAAAAAGAGAAGTTATTTTTGATTTTATATTTAAAAATTATATTTATATGTACTTTTTCAAATTATATTTTCTATTATAAACTTTTCTACAGTATTTATAATTAAATCAGTATAAGTGAAGATGTGTCCGAACATAACACATCCTTCGTCGAAATTAAACACATCATCGAAATTTGCTGTCGGAATTAAGTATGAAAACAAGTAAACCTCATTTTTTATAAAAATCGCATTTCATTAGATAAATTATATGTATAATTTGGTTATGAAATAAAGTAAAATATATAGTGAATAATAGCATTTGTTATTGCATTTTTTAGTCTATTTACGAACATTTACTGAAATAATTTCTTATTGTATCCTAAATATGGTGCACTTACATAGTAAACCTTCTGATTTCCAGTATATGAAAGATGAGTGTTGGACTCGTCCACAATTTTTTTAATTATTTCAATTTGTTTTATGTCTTAAATATTCTGTATTCAGATTTTTATTACGGAAATGAAATAGTTATTTATAATCTGTGAGATGCAACAATATTACGCCACTGCATATATCCTGATGCAATTTCATGCTCATTTAAATAGATACACCAATAATGTCTTTTTCTTTTCGTAAATAAATCAGTATAGTTATGATACGAGATAGTCCCTACGTTTCGATAATTAATGACTATCATCGTTAATGATTTAGTAATTTTATTATTTAGTATTCAGTAACTTAAAACATGCACATTTGCAATTAATAAAAGATAAAGCCTAATTCCTAAGAAGATACTTCTTACATATTAGAAAATAAGGAATCTAAATTGGAACATTTTAGAAACATGGATTCACTAATATCTTTATCTCCACTTGTAATTATTGTCTTTTACTGATACTAAGTAAAAATTAATGATATTTATGTGATATAAAAGTATGCACTTGATACCTGGAGTAAAATTCATTTTGATATGTTACGATAAATAAAATACATTCTCACCTATAATTACGAGTAACAGCACGACACTGACACATTTCATCATAAAACGTTTCCGATGTCGTACGAAAATAACACAACTTGTGCAGAATTCCGAATGAAATTTTCGATTATTACGTGCACGCCTTATCATCTACTGGCACGTTAGAGATGGTAACTACGTCGTGATGACCGTGTGACATCACGCGACTTAACGAAATACTTCTCTGCGATAACTGACCACAACAGACTGCAACTGACTTGCTGACTCACTTTTCACTACTGTATGGGTATGGGCTAGTTTGATTAAGCTTGTCATCTACCAAGTTTACAAGAAGGGGTTTCTCCTACTTATAAAATACTTCTTTTGATGATGGAATACTGCAATATAGAAGAAACCAGGTTCAGTTCGTACACATCATTTCATATTATAAGTATAAAGCATTTCTGTACTCATTTTAAACTAATATATTTCGCAAATAATATAAATTAAAATAATTTTACTAGGTATGTACTAGGTACTAGGTAAGACAAATTATAATTTTTAGTTACAACAAAAGTCTTAAAAAAGCGGCTAGTTCAAGATGTCAAGATGTGTGGCGACATTTCACCCAATATTATAAGGAATCATCAGCAACTTCTTTCAGCAACAACAACTCGTAACATTTGAAAGAATACGACAAACTCATTAATCCACTACCTGGGGGTTGCAAGAAATGAAAATTCGTCTTATAAATTATTTGTTTTTGTATGCAATTAGCATTACATTTGTAAATGAAATTGGTAATTGATGTTTTTAATTAGTTATTGATATAGGCATTACAACACCCTAAATGAGAAGTAGGTGTGATAAGACAAGGTCGAGTTAAAATAGATGCTGGTCCTCCAGCTAACGAACAACTAGAACTGCGTAACCGAACAACAACAGGTGTTGAAAAAAGGGGGAATTATTGTATTTTTGAACAACGGTGAATGTGAAAATATGTTGTTTAATTTGCAACAGCGACGTCTAAAGAATACAACTAAAAATATATCATGAAACGATCCGGGAACTAAAGACACATGGATATCAATATGTGTGGTGTATTAAATCCAAATTCTTATCAACTCATAAGATATAATAGTTGTCTGATTCTAATAATTCGTTTCAATTTTATGCATAAAGAACACGATAAATAGAATAACGTTAAACAATTAACTATTAATTATTTTTAGATTAATTTATGTAACATAGTATTATATTTTGAACTATCTCTATCGATAAATGAATCTTTCATAGAAAAAAAATTTAGTTCACACATTATAATAAGGGAAAAATAAGCATACAAAAATGACTGATAACTAATAATGACAGCCTCATTAAAACATACAATTGGCCCGTTAAGAGCTGCTAAATACAGACATTTCACAATTCTAAATACAGGCACATTTGCTAATCTGAACCTAGTATACCATTCTTCAGCTGAAAAATCAAATTCAGAACCAGATGCCTCATCTCCATCGCTCTCTGTTGTAACCTGTAACAAGAGATGTTACGAGACATAGATTAAATAGATTAAATCCATTAAATTTTATAATTCTTCATAATAAATAAATTAAATCGATTAGATAAATAGGTTTTGAGAACCCTAAACTAATAATGAACTGGAATGGATTTATTATTTGTAAATATTGAAAATCTACGAAGCGCCCTTACGCAGCCATACGTATAATTACATCAGTCAGAGAGAGATGTACTGGAGCTTACTTTACCGTTCCTCTGTATTATAATATGTATGACGAATTATGCACGCTAGATTTGTTTGTGTTTGAAAGTATTGATAAGTTGACTGGCACCATTCACTAGTGCGCTGTAATATACGGCATTACTGCTGCTGCCACTTCTACGTTCTATTGTTACGCGTGGGAATGCCGCCAAGAA